>MU390306.1:0-120998 GCA_022578715.1 Nemania sp. FL0916 | reverse complement strand
TAAATTTTATAATTAAAAATTTTAATTAAATTTTTTAATTAAATTTTTTAAAAATTTAATTAATAATATATTATATTAATTATTTATATAATATTAATTTAAAAACTTTATTTTATAATTAATTTAAATTTTTTATTTTATTATAATTAATACAAATTATTAATTAAAATTTTATAAATTATAAATAATAAAATTTTTTAAAATAATTTTTATTAATTTTAATATTATTATATAAAAAAATATAAATAAAAAAGTTTTTTATATTTTATTTTTTAAAATTAAAAATTAAAAAAAAAATTATAAAAATTTAATAATAAAAAATAATTTTTTTTATATAAATATATTATTTTATAAAAAAAATATTTAAAAATAATTTTAATATTTTATATTAATAACATTATTATTATTATAAAAAATTATTTATAAAATTATAAAATAATTTTTTTAATTAAATTTTTATTTTTATATAAAAATAATAATTACATTTTTTTTTTAATTTTTTTATAAATAATATATTTATAAATTTATTTAAAAAAATTTATTTATTAATAATTTATTATTTTTTTATTTATTTTATTTTTAATTATTAATTTTAATTTAAATTAATAATTTATTAAATTTTTATTTATTATATTTAATAATAAATAATAAATAAAAAATAAAAAATTTAAAAAATTTATAAATAAAATAAATAATTTTAATTATAATTATATAAATTTTATAATTAAAATATTATTATAATTAATAAAAATTTTAAAATAATTTTTTATAATTTATTAAATTTATATTACTAATTATATTAATTTTAATATTATAATATTAAAAAAATTAAATAAAAAATTATTTTATATTTTATTTTTAAAAATTAAAATTTAAATAATATTAATAAAATTTAATTTTATTATAAATTATGTAAATATAAATATAAATATATAAATATAAATATTTTATTATTTAAAATTTTAACTTTTTTTTTTTTATAATATATTAAACTAACTCGTAAACTGTTTAACTAATAAAAAATCAAGTGCTTAACTAACACTGTTCCATGGAAATACAACAACAAGATAGCTGCCTTTATTGCATCAACTATAACAGATGTGCTGGCTACCAGCCCGCTGTAATCCCGGCGAACCCGCAGGCAGCCCCGATTGTAGACCTCACAACACGGTACAGGGCTCTTCTAGTTTTCCCGTATTTCCAGACAGTATAACTGTCAACAACGCCAGAGAAGGTGCCGAAGACAGCAAGAACAATGTCAACAGATTCATAGTAGCCCTTGAAATATAAGGCAAACATGATGAGCCCAATTGTTGTAGTGCGTACTTGAGCGACCATCATGACCGGCGCTGCTGCAGGTGATTGTGCGATGTGAGCCGGAAAGCCGAATGCGATGATGGATGTCCGAGGGTTGGCGATCGGCCACAGGATTCCAGTTGCGTTTATGGCTGCAACAAGAAGTACGGGTATGTGTCGCCACTCGAATTGGCTGGCCATTGTGAAGAAACTCCTTATAAGAGCCTAAGGTATGAATAGAACTTGGTGACAGCGTTGGAGTAATTTCAATCTTGCAAATCTTAATGATAGGATTGAGCCTTTCTGATGCTTTGGAGAACAGAGCTCCAGGCCTGAATTTATCTTGGAGGTATGAGGGACGGAGGTCGCACGGAATCTGCTGTCACAGTCCTATTGCCAGATGCTGCTGGGAATACAGTATTGATTTATTTTTATTGCGCAAAGAGGAAAGTTCTGTACATTCGGTGACATAGTTGCGTTCTTATCTTTATAGCTAACATCCATGTGTACATGGCCCGTGCCTTTGTAATTACCCATGTACTCGACATGTTCGATACCATGTAGGTACTGTGGTTAAGAGACATAGTATAGTGGCGCCCTGAGGTACTGTAGCAGACAAAGGATTACCCTTTAATGCATGTCCAGCTTTATATTCTGCATGACAGACATAACGGACTGGAGTTTGCTTTGTGATGTGGACGGTTAGCTTCTGCCTGGACAGGGAAAAGAAAGGTTGCTATTTACGCACATCAGTGACATGGAGAACTGCAGTGTGTGTCGTATTATGGAGGGTCACTCTCAACCTGCATGGAGGGATAAAAAGAGTCGTAGCTTGTTGGTTTAGGGTGCGAAAGAATACATACTCCGTACTTTAGTTTATGTTATTGTTGGTTAACTAGTGTGAGCCTGCAGAAAGATGCAAGGGAGATGCAAGACAGGCTCGGAATTGTGGCTTACACGCTTAGAAATGAGCCAATTATACCTGGTTGACCTTTCCATCAATCTCATGGCTTGGTCGTTGTAAGGTACTTCAAGTGGCTATGTGCATTTAACTCCTCCTCACCCGAATGCTCTATCCGTTTGTCAAAGATCAATCAGTACATTGCTTCTCAGGCAGCCTACACCGGGGGTGGCCATCGACCAACGATTCGCCTAAAGCCCCAAGGTCAATGTGGTTCTACAGCTGTTCAGTGGAATTTCACATACACTTGTGAAATGCTCAATAATCGTAACCTACATTCGAATGTTCAGTATTCTCCGCTGAGTTTGAAACATCCGATATGTGCCTCTTGTTGCAACTGCGGTGGTCCACGCCATTTATCTAATCCTAGGTCTAGTATATTGCATTCCCAGGCCACACGCAACCTGGCTTTTTGACCCCTATAGATGCCCTAGTGTTGCTGCGCCGGGACCAGTTGCGACTGGCACGATCGCTGTGTTCATAGATGATGTTCTGTTCACGATTCCATTTTTCGTCATCGACAGTCTCAATTTAAGCTGGAGCAAGAGAAGAGGACTGACTGTTGTATTATCTATTGGGTTTTTGTAAGTTTTCAGATTACTTAACAACCGGTATTGGCGACTGATTTTTGAGGTAGGATCATTGTATCCAGTGTTGCAGATCTCGGATTTAGAGTCATTGTCTTCTTTGGTCTCGATAACGCAATATGTAATGTAACAAATGTCGCTATAACATCCTATGCTACAATACCATTCGACTTTTTCCTAGGCTAACGATTGTTCAGATATGCTGAGATGTTTGGTACGGTGATGGTCAGCTGTGCGCCGGGAATTTATTCATTCTGGCGTGGGTTACTCGCTCCGAGCTCAGCTTATTGGACTCTGCATTTGCTACGTCAAAGGAGCTCAAGATTGACTATAAAGACGCGAAGCAACGCATCAGGAGATGTTCACTCCTTTCAGCATGCTGGAAAATCTTCTTTTAATTCAAAAGACAACGACCACACATATTGAAACGGTTCGTGTCAGGGAGATGTTTGCACCAGGGCAGCTATAGCCACCCTTGTTGCGTATACATAGGTCGTCTGGCTCCCCAGACTACTGTTTGGGAGGTTCGGGAATTAATTGATCTATCTATTGAGCCCTAACCTACACTGTCGCTCCGACCTGGCTGCAAACAGGCCTCTATTCACTCTGTGACACCCTAATCTATCTGACAGTGCGAGTGAATTATCTAAGCGGTTCTAGTTGGTTTTTATCCTTTCTATTGCTCTTTATGAGCTATGTTAGCTGGGCACCCTGGTTTTTGTTAACTGGGCACCCTACTGGGTAGTTTTGACTGGCAGTCCAACTGTACACATTTGTTTCGACCGTTTTTTTATTGCTGATTTGAAAGAATTGAGCTTTCTAGAGCTGTTTGAGCTTTCGAAACTGTGGTAGCCCTATTTAAGCCCTTAGAGCAGTTTTACGAAGTGGAGGTCGCGGAACAGCCTCACGAAGCAGCGAGGCAGGGGATAGCAAGCCTCACAAAGCACCCACTATGTTAAATCCTGTCAATTAAATACTCTCGAAAGTTTTAAACGACTCTAGAAGGCTCAATTCTTTCAAAACAGCAATAAAAAACGATCGAAACAAGTGTGTACAGTTGGACTGCCAGTCAAAACTACCCAGTAGGGTGCCCAGCTAACAAAGGGGAGGGTGCCCAGCTAACATAGCTCCTCTTTATAACCCAGCTTCATTTCCACTCTCTTTCGGAAACCTAGCAGTACGGAGGCCAGGTAGGCATTCTACCCGCCCGAGGATTCACGCAGTGCGAAAACGTAGGTGAGCAGATGTTGATAAGACTGCTTGGTATTCTCTCTAAATCCTATGCCGCATGCTAAACGAGGACTGGCCTTTTGGAGCATATGGATCCGGTAGCTGAAGACACGCTCTAACTGCCTCGGCTTATTGATAAATTTGCTGTTTGGTTGTACTTGTATAACGAGACAGTGCGAGCGAGTTGGCCGGGGACTGCGTAGTTGATTTTTAGTTTTTGCTACGGTTCCATATAATATAGCTTTATTCCCGGTCTCCTTCGGAGACTTAGCAGTTAGCAGCAGGCTAGTTCTTCTTTTCAGCAATATATTCTACAAGTTTGTTGATTTACTACATGTTTTACCTCGCTATGTGACCTACTTGACGTGGTTGTAGCATGCGAGCTGCTTTAATAAGTCTCCAACCTGTATACTTGTAGATAGGTTATCGTCCGCTTCGTGTAACGAGAGATGATCACTTGTACGGTGTTTATTATAGTCTCGAAGTGGCTGCTCGGCTACTTTCCCTTCCATAGCAGCGATATTATCACTCACTGTTCCTGGAACCACAATCCTATATTTATTTTCGTTTGTGCTTCCCTCTCACTTTCAGATACACGCTCATGTATCGTCTGTGTTTTATACCATTGTTACGCAGAGAACTTCACTATAGCTAGTAAGGGACTGTTGGATACTTGCAAGCAATAGAGCAAAATTCTAAACTGCGCGGGCTTTGAGCTAACTGCCGTGCCGATATATACAGTGCATTTTCATCTGCATTGCTCAATTGTCTTCCCTGTGCCACCGGTAACGCAGCGCAAGCACCCAATTCCCATCAAAATCGGCGCCGCGGCGGATCTTGGCGGCCTTCCGCCACACTGTAGCCCCGAGACCTATATCGGCCAGATAAAGCTTCCAGTCATTTGCGGTGATGGTGTCGCCTGCTTCGTCCATACTCTCGAGGGCCTTGACTAGGCCCGCCTTGGGAGCCCCGAGGGCGACGACGTAGCGCGGCTGAATGTACAGCTTGGCGCCGTCAATGACGTTCACTCTGCCCGTTGAAGGCTCAATTCCGCTCGGAAGATCGATGGCCAAGACGAACGACTCGCTGCGGTTGGCCCACTCCATGAGTTCGTAGGTGGTTGCCTGGTCCGACTTGCGCAGCTCCTCGAAGGAGATGGTCAGCCCCAGGAGAGCATCGATAATGAGCGATACCACGATCTGGGGGGATGGGTCCAGGCTGTTGGCGGACTGGGCTGTATGCTCGAAAAACTCCGATTTCGTGTAGATACTCCCACCAAAGTTGCGGAAAAGGCGGATCTGCTTGCGGATATCGTCCAAAAGCTCCCGCTCACGTTCGATGCCCACAACGCATACCAACATGTTGACACCTCGATTTCGAAGATGCCGGGCAGCAGCGATGGCGCGTGCGCCGGATTTGTTATTGCCCGCGACGACGGCGATAGTGCTCGCAGCCGGCGGTGACGACACAGTGGCGCGTAATTGCACGGCCGGGTCCTCCAGAGCGCGCATCGCAACCTCGCAGATGCCCCGTCCGGCATTCTCTGCAATCAGGTCTTCGGTCATGCCCAGTTCGTTGCCGGCCACGTTCTCCACCACGAGCATCTGAAGGTGTGTGACCGTGTCGATGCGGCGGTTCGAAGTCGACGTGTACAGTCCCGGGAGCGTCGGGGATCCGACCATCGGCTATGCCACGACCCACGGGTTAGCGGGAATGTAGAGGGGTAGGGCCGGGTCCATTTACTTACACCTGTGTTCACGCGACTCGGCCCGGCGATGGTGGCGCTGGCGCTCGCCTTACGCGACTGGGAGCGCCGAGCCGTTGACATGCGCGACTCGGCTCGCAGACGGGAATTCCGACCACTACCTTCTCGACCACTTGCCGGGTTGCCGCCGTCGCCGTCACTAACGGGCTCATCGTCGTCGGCCTCGCTTCTCCAAAAGTCGCCGGGCGTCTCCTTTTTCGCGATCCTGGGCGCGGCCGGCGACGGTTCGAGAACGTTTTCGGCGTAATGGAAGTTCTTGCCGCCGGCGGTTCCAGGCTTCGGCTTCGGGAGCCGGTTGTGAGCCACCAGCCTGTCGGCCTCGTCGATGCGGTCTTGCTCTCGCATCTCGTTGAAGATCGAGTGCTTGTCGAACTTGGCGAGGCTCCCCTCGAAGTCGAAGTCGCCGGCCTCCTGGACATCTGTCACGTCCTCGGAGGCCCAGCCGCTGTCGGCAGCATGGTCGCCCCGTCTCCGCTGGCTCTTCCTCAGCGATGCAAAGGGCTGGAAGGACTGGGTAGACTGGAGGATGGGGGTCTGCCTCCAACCCTTGCCCTGGTTCGTAGGGCGGGCGTTGGACGCAGGGGTGCCATCAAGCGCGGGCTTGGGGTTCTGCTGCCGCTTACCGTGTTTTCCTCTTCTGCGATCTCGTTCTCGTGGGAGAGGGGCGGGTTGGGCTGTGGCTGTGACTGTGGCGGCGGTAGGCGTGAGGTCCTGTAAGCCGAGGCCGTTGCCATTGCTGTTACTAAGTGGTACGGGACCGTGTGTGGATGGATGGGGTGAAGTCTGGATGGATAGACGGGAGGCGAGCGAGGGGAGAGCAGTTGTCTCGGTGGTGTCAGTCTCGCCGGGCGACGAGAGGGATAGGGCCACGGCTTGGATGGGAAAGTGAGGAGCCCGGGGCGTGGTGGCTTCACTCGGCGCGGCTTTTTGAGCATGACCTGCTGTCTGGATCGTGGGCTTCCGGGCCATGCTGACAATGGCAGGATCTTGGAATGTGCGCCGGGCGCCCGTGCCAGCGGAAGAGGATGTCGCGGTGGTCGACGTTGGTCGTGTCGTCGCGGGAGAGGCCGCTGGAGAGGCCGAGGACATGGGCTTGAGCTTGGGCTTGGGCTCAGGCTGCAGAGCTTGAACGGGGATGATGTCGGCGACATTGGAGGCCACGATATCCACCCGTTCGAAGGTCTGGCCCGTGCCGACTACCGTCACTGTACACACGCGTATCACGTTAGCTAGGTGGTTGGATTGTGAGTGTTGGGATGTATGTTTGTAGTTTGTACGTATGCGAACACGAGTGCAAGCAGAGGAAGCAATCAGTCAGCTAGACAGTAAGGGGCCAGTCACACTCACCTTTCTCTAGAGTAAGATGCTGTTCGGGTATGATGCTGCTCAGAATGCCCGTCACACGCTCTCCTGCCGGCGCCTTGAGCACGACCTGGTATGGCCCGCCGAGCCACTGCGACAACGGAGAGCGCTCCATCGCATCGCGCCTCTGCCGAGAGCCTCCGGCGAGCCCACGCTGGCTTTGTCAGACGGCCTCTCTCTTGTCTTCTCCGACGGCACCACAAGGGATGAATGGGTATCAAGATCTCGCCGATGACGCCGGGGTACAGCAATGGTGACGCACTGACGGCTTGCGAGTGACTGGTCCGAGGACGACGCCGAGGGCACTCGTTACAACAATGATTGTGCTACCGATTTACGGGTTGGTTGTTTCGGAGGGGGGTGGGCAAAGAAAAAGAAGTGGAAAAGTGGTAAAGTGGTAGGAGGGAACAGATATGTTGGGCGACAGAGCCGGGTGCACTTTGCTCGAGCTGGTGGATCGCGGTTTCTGTGTTGATTTCTATGTTGAAAGAAGGTATCGGTCGAGGGTATCTGTTACCTACTGAACATAGATACGAAGTACTTTAGGTACAGTACAGTACCTTCACCTATGCACGTCATTCTAAGGTGGTCGTTTCCCATACATAGGCAGTTACGCCCGTATCTGGAACACGCCATATTTTTATCGATAAGGGAATAATAATCTGAGCATCTAATTACCTACCTACATATACCTTCGACATTGAGTCGGTACACACACATATCTGCTTGCCTGCGGGATGCTGAGCCAGTTTTATTATTCACAGCACTACATTTATAAAATATTGAGCCCAGGAGTATTGACAATAGTAAGGACACGTCCAGTAATTACATCTTGAATAAGTACTTCGTAGGTGTTTGTAATGCGTGAGATGGAGTATTCGCTCCAGCTTATCATCATCTGCAGCTTGGCATGGAATGTCGCATGGCCATCCAGCTGTTCTGCTGCTATGACCGGGTTTCCTCGCACCACCTGCAGATGCTCACGGCTTTCTAGCCACGCGAATCGCGTTTTGGAAAGCTCCTTATCCATGCACCACCGCCGCACATAGGGTACCAGTAGTCGAGTTCATGAGCACAGGCGAGAAGCTAGCTATATGTACATATAGTATATACATGCATGTGTAACACGCGCATCTTTGTCTAGATAGACGTACGCCCGCTGTTGTCAGCGATACGACCCTGAATAGCCGGATGATCTATCATACCCGACTTGAACAAGGCTGCCGCCCTTCCCGCGGCGCTACCGGCACTGATATTCATAGCAGCCAAGTGACTCCGCTTCTACGACGATGTAATTGAAAAGCGAATTCGACCGGAGATAGGTGCCCCAAGTGTCGTGTCATCCGTCCTTTGACCTCGACCGACGTGTGTTTACTTCGTACTGATGCACACAGCTGCCATCACCTATATGCCGTCCCCATGCCTCCTCCCTCTTCCCCCAGTTCGGCCGTCTTGAACACCTTGCGTGTCCCAACCGATGTGGGTGGCACGCCTTTGTGTGCGAAATCCGATATAGTTGGCGGCCTCTTGGGCTTGATGGCTGATTCGGCGCTATATAATTTGTTGTAGAATTGGATCACCCGAGGGTGCGCCATGACTTTGCTCTTTTCGAATCGCAGCACTTGGAGCCCGTCCTTGCTGACCGCGCGGCTGAGCGCGACATATGCCTGCCCCTTCTCGAATACCTTGCCAAGATCCACTTTGACCCTGTCTAGTGTCTGGCCCTGTGCCTTGTGAATAGACAGCGCCCATGCCAGAATCAGCGGCAACTGCTTGCGCGATGCTTGCACCTCGCCCGTGGGAAGCTCCACTTTCCAGTCCTCGGGGATACAGAGGATGATGCGATGTGTACCATCTGTCGCCGTGAAACGGACGACAGGGTACTCCCGCAGGTCCTTCATACTCTCTGGGTCTCTGCTGAACTCCTTGATCCTCTTCTTAGAGCTGCCATCCACCTCCATATCGTCAGACGAGCCCGTGCTGCTGTCGCCTTTGGCCCATATGTCAAACGTAGCCTCGGCCATGAATCCTATCACCTTGCCAAGTGACCCGTTGACGAGCGTGTTATCCAGATTTTTGATCAACATAACCTGAGCCCCCTTCTTTAGGTCGACGGACCGGGGTGCCATCATGTTGGCAAGCAGCTTCTCTCGTATCCTCTCGTCTCCCGCGTCGAGGGACTCGTAGCGATATGTCTCTCCGGGAAGATTGCGTAGCCGCGACTCATTGGACCTTTCAACCTCCTGGCGCGTAGGAAATCTATCTTTCATTAGCATACTTCTCTTGGCAATGCAGGATCGGGGATGAGGCACAATTCGGTCACATCTAAGCCATCATCGAAGGTAAGTGGCCGCGCGAGGTTTTTGAAAGTTTGAACACTGTCGTCGCTAATCCTGCCAAGGCGCATCTCGTTCAACATGCCAGCAAACTCTGAACTTGGATTAGCTGATAGTTCACTGACCGGGAAACTGGAGCACAATAAAACCTACGAGGATCCTTCTGACGGAATATCTGTGTCAACCCGATGGTGTGATCAATCGAAGTGTTCCAAGTCGCCGCGTCGAACGCAAACCTGGCCTCCTTTTTGCCACCATCGGGTACGGGGGGGAGCTGGAAAAAGTCCCCGGTCACGACAAGTTGGATACCACCAAAGGGGCGGCCGTTGTTCCGAATGGTGCGGGCGATTTGTGAGAGCTTGTCAAAGAGGTCGCCATCGACCATGGACACTTCGTCGATGACGAGCGTGCTGGTCTGCAGCCACCTGTTTTTGGCTTTGGGATTCCGGCGGATCTTCTTGACTAACGTGGGTACATCCTCTTTGCCCAATCCGATTCCGGCGAAGCTATGGAGGGTTTGGCCGCCAATGTTGCAGGCAGCGAGCCCCGTGGAAGCCGTCACACTGAGGCGTTCGGGATTCCGGGCCCACTTCTTCGTGAGCTCCGAAATAATGGCACGCATGAGGACCGACTTGCCCGTGCCGGCGGGACCGGTAAAAAACACACTCTGTTTGTTCTTGACAACAAGATCTATGACCTGCTGCTGCTCAGCGCTGAGGGTGATGGCAGAGCCGCCTGCCTTCTTTTCTACATGGTCGGCTGCTATGGCACGCATCTCATCTGGAGAAAGGTTTGCCTCCGGACCCGATTTTTTGCTCTGGCTCTTTAGCTGCTTGCGCCTTTCTTTCACAGCACTCTGCGTCGCGTCCCAGAGCAGCCCTCTCGACTTGTCCGGCAGCGGCGTTGCTGAAGAATACGCATCATGTGTGGCCGAGGATGGAGGTTCGGGACTATTGTGGTGATAGTGTTTGACATCCTTCTGGCTCCACGTCTTTGGCAGCGTTCGTCTTTTTGCGGGTAGCGGGGCCTGAACTGGGGACTCGCGCTTCAGCTTGTTGGGTTCTGGAGGAGGAAACTTATGGTGCTGGGGAGAAGAAGACCAGGGTATCTGACTATTGCCGGGGGCGGCGGCCGTAGCAGCCGTTGTGGTGGTAGTAGCAGTAGTAGTGGTAGTGGCGGTGGTGGGCCGGGTTGTTGAGGGAGTTGCTGTCGCTAGGGTGGAGGGCAAAGGGGGCAATGATGCTGGACATTCGTAATCTAGCTCCAGCCCACTATCGTCGCTGAAGTCATCTTCGTTCAGAACGAAAGGGCTAATTGCAGTCGCGTGCGGGCGAGGCTTAGTCATGGAAGAGCGATCTTCGAAGGAGCCGGCATTGGCGCATACGGATATGAGGCTGCTCGTGCGCGCCGTGTTGGCAGTGTTAGATGTCCCTGAAAAAGCCCTAGTACCCGATGGCCGCTGTGGGTTGCTGGATCGCGGCTTGAGCGGACCAGCGGTATGAACACTGGTAGATGCGGCCACTGAACTAGGCTTGTTCGCTCTGGTTTTTGCTGTTGCTGTTGCTGTTGATGTTGATGTTGCTGATGTAGCCCAAGACCTCATGTCCTGCTGTGGCGAGGAGGACGAGGGAGCTAGTCGCGTAGTCTTGGTCGCCGAGCCGGACGAAGTCGTGGGTGCAGCGGCAGCGCCTTTCGCCCTATCCCTCGCTCTCCCCAGCATGATGTGAGATGGACGGGATATCTGCGGCAGCCGCCAGGTGCGTGGGCGTGAGGGCACGAGTGATGGTCGTAGGGCTGGGACGCGTATAAGTCCCGCGATCATCCAGGAGGAACTCGAAATGCTCGAAACGGACGCGCTGATGAAAGAATGAGGAGGCAGACGGAATGCTAGGTAGTTACAAAAGTAGGACGCGCATAGACAGACCGGCTCGGTGGGTTGTAGAGAAGCCTGTCTTGGCAACCTATGCATTCGCGGTTCCTGTGCCGATATGTCGCAGCGGGTGAATTGATAGGCGCGTATGATGGCACCATCCCTGTACGCAGGTGATTGACTTGGACGCGTCCAAAATGCGGCTACCGTTAAAGAGCTCTTACGCATAATTTTGAGCTTAGCCTTTGTTTCGATAGCAGCTCCACAAAATTTAGCAATCGCGACCCCCTCCCCCACACACCGTACCTACCGTGACTTAGTACTACATTGTGGGCAGCTACCAAGGTTCTGCAGACCCACGGGGTGTATGGGAAGATTGCCTGTATAACGCTTGGGCCCACTAGAGATGTCCTCTAGAGACACCCTAGGTATGTACGTACATTACAGTCCTTACACCGGCCCCCTTACACCAACTACTGACTTAGGTTGCCTGTGAATAACTACCTACCACAATGGCATACGGTAGATATTTTTGACGCTCAGGTAGGCTGTTGGGATGCCTACACATTGTCTATGCAGAATTAATATCATTTTTGAACCAGAAAGTCTATGGGGAACGCTTTAAAAGCTTAGACTCGGTAGATCAATGCTTTCAGGTTTAATGTTTATCTACCTAAGCGGACATGTTTAGCAGGCAAGTGTTAGCAAATAGTGTCTCGCGGTGCCTGCCTAGCAGAACCTCGGCTCCCTGCTACCTACCGGATCCTTGTACGCATATGTAAGACTTCAAGGTTGCCTATGACAGCTCGAATCTCTTTTATAATCATCTCTTTGCCTCCTCGGGACAACTGCTTGACTTCCTGTATACTTGAGATTCTCAACTTCCGGGCATAGGAGATGACGCTTCCTTTGACCTAACGCTATCTGAGTCCACGATGGATGATGTTCGCCGAAATGGGACTGGGCGCGACCCAGGCGCCATCGACGAAGAAGAGAGGCAATATGCCGTCGGCGGGCGTACCCTTGTGGAACTGGATCAAGAGTATGCTGCTACTCCCCTCCCCCTCCTCTCCGCCGCCGTATCTGATTCCTCTGCAGGTACCCGAACAGACCCAGGAACCACGGCCAAACGCTGTTGTTTTCCGAGCTCTACAGAGGTCTCTTCGACCCCTTGAACGCCAACAAGAACCAGCCCGCCAGGCGGGGAGGGCGTGCCAATTCCAAGCTCACACCTCATGAGTACCGTCGCCGCATCATTGAGCGCTTCATTGCCAGGTGGCGTAGCGAAGTCGGCAGTGATTTCTTCCCTGCTCTGCGTCTGATCCTGCCCACCTCGGACCGGGACAGGGGCATGTATGGCCTGAAGGAGAGCGCCATTGCTCGTCTGCTGATCAAGCTGATGACGCTGGACCGGCACTCTGACGATGCCCAGAGCATATTGAAGTGGAAACGGCCGGATAGATCCGGCAGTGCCGGCGACTTCGTCGATCGTTGTTTCAATGTCCTGTCCAAGAGACCCATGCGCATAGACCCCGGCAACATGCGCATCGCTGACGTCAATGAGATGTTGGACAGGCTGGTTGCTGTCTCCGGAGAGAAAGATCAATTGCCCATTATGGAGACCTTCTACCAGCGTATGAATGCCGAGGAACTCAAGTGGCTCATCCGTATCATCCTCAAGGAGATGAGAATCGGGGCTACTGAGAGGACTTTACTTGAGCTGTGGCATCCCGATGCGCAGCATCTATTCAATGTGTCCTCGAGCCTGAGAAGAGTGTGTTGGGAGCTGTACGACCCTAGTGTGCGCCTCACAGGCGCCCAGACTGGTGTGTCCTTGATGCAGTGTTTCCAACCCCAGCTTGCTGCCTATGAAATGGCCACCTCGTTTGACAAAATGATCGAGAGACTCAACGCATCGACCCGCGAAGCAGCTGGTAAGGATAATGAGTTCTGGATCGAGGAAAAGTTAGATGGAGAGCGGATGCAACTTCACATGATCGAGGACGATACTATCCAAGGTGGCAAGAGGTTCTGCTTCTGGTCGAGAAAGGCTAAGAATTACACATATCTGTACGGAGAGGGTTTCCATGATCAAGCCAATTCTTCATTGACGCGCCACCTAAAACACGCTTTCGCGCCAGGCGTACGTAACATCATTCTCGACGGTGAGATGATCGTATGGGATCCACTCCTCAAGAAAGTCTTGAAGTTTGGTACCTTAAAGTCAGCAGCTCTCGAAACGGGTGTTTGGAATCCATACGAGAGCGATGCGCCGCGACCTGTTTTCCGTGTTTTCGACGTCGTGTTTCTCAATGACCAGCCTCTTACACAGTATACTCTCCGCGATAGACGCAATGCGCTTACCCACGCCGTTCCTGGGGAACCTCATCGTCTCGAAGTACATGAATACGCGGTGGCTATAGATTCGGACGCCATAGAGCCCATGCTCCGCAAAATCGTCTCCGACGCCTCTGAAGGCCTCGTAGTCAAGAACCCGCGGTCCATGTATACAGTCGGTTTGCGCATCCTCGACTGGATCAAAGTCAAACCAGACTACATGGACGGCTTTGGAGAAAACGTTGATGTTGTCATTATAGGTGGGTATTATGGCTCAGGACGCCGTGGCGGTCGGTTGGCGTCGTTTTTGTGTGGTCTTCGTGTCACCGAGAGCGATGTCAGAGCCGGCGCCCACCCAGAGAAGTGCTATAGTTTCATCAAAGTCGGGGGTGGATTTCGGGCCGAGGACTACGCCGAGATTCAGCACCTTACAGAGGGCAAGTGGAACGACTGGGACGTCAAGAGGCCACCCAGCAAATACATCCAGCTGGCTGGAGGGGACAGATATCAATATGAGCGACCTGACGTGTGGATTCGCCCTAGTGACTCCGTGGTGATTACCGTCAAAGCAGCGAGTGCCGAGGAAACTAGCTCGTTTGCGAGTCGACTTACCCTTCGATTTCCGCGGTTCAAGGACCGCAGACCCGATCGGAGTTGGGACCAGTCATTGGACTATGAGCAATTTGAAGAACTTGTAGCTGAGGGCAAGAAGACTAACGAGTTCCGAATGGAGAAAAACAGAAGGCGTGGAGCCAAGAGAATTAAAAAAGAAATCGTGGTTGCCGGACAGGACGTGGAATCTGTAACCTACGAAGGACCTCGGTCAAAGGTGTTCAACGGCCTTCAGTTTTGTGTGCTGACGGACTGCACGAAGCCCACTAGGAAATCCAAAGCACAGCTGGAAACAATCATCAAAGAAAATGGCGGCAAGATATCCCAACGTGCAAGTCTAGATGCAGGTATGATTTTGGTGGCGGAAAAGAAAGTTGTCAAGGTTGCCAATTTGATCAAAGCCGGTGAAGTGGACATCATCAGGCCGAAGTGGCTCCTAGATTGCATTGCCCAGGGTGATGAAGGCTGTCTTCTTCCTTACGAGGTCTGTCATTTGTTCCACGCCCGCGATGCGACTCGCCATGCCGCAGAAGAGAACACGGATGAATTTGGCGATAGTTACGCGCGTGATTTGGATGTTCAAGAGCTCAAACATCTGCTACAGAATATGCCCAAGAAAGAAGCTATACAACCGCAATTCCGCAAGGAGAGCTTTCTCCAGCAGCTCGCTCAGCATGACCACTACCTCGGCCAGACGCAAAACCATCTCTTTCAAAGCATAGTCGTTTACCTTGCAGGAGCTAGCGATTTACCCCCTTTACGTGTATACCAATTACAAACCCGCGTTCGCTTCGGTGGCGGGGTGATTGTGGACGATCTCGACGATAAGGACATCACACATGTCATCATTCTGAGCAATGATGAGGCAGAAGAGATGGATGTTGCGGCCAAGGCCCGAATTGTTATCAGCTCACGACGTCCTGTGCCAAGGGTCGTCTCGGAAAGATGGGTTACCGACTGCTGGAATAATCGAACCGTGGTGGATGAGGAAAGATATGCACCACTATAGGAGCTTTATTCATCTATTCAAGCGCCGGTGAATGATATACAGGCTAGCCTGCTCATCGATAAGGCAGCGGGTGGGGCATTGTATAAGACAAACATTTCGATGAGCTAGATAATGCATTGCGCCTGGGTTCCCCCTGAGGGGGAAAGCCTTGGACGCTTTGGGGCTTTCTATTTGCCGATTGTCAAGAACATCCGGTCGCCAATGTCTCCGAGGCCAGGTTTCAGCATGCCCTTGGACGTAAGTTCGTTGTCAACCCCTGCTACCCAGATCTCCACGGCTTCGGGCCACTCAGCTGCAGCGCGGCGAACGCCTTCTGAGGCAGCGATGACGGACAGGACGACAATTTTCTTGACACCCCACTCTCTGAGAGTCTGGATGGCGGCGACACACGTACCGCCAGTGGCTATAACGGGGTCGAGTATGATAGCCAGGCTCGAAACCTGGGCGCCTGGTTGGTTCGTTGCGGTGTGGTTGGGGAGATTGTTGTAGTATTCAACGGGATGGAGGGTGCTGGGCTCACGGTACAGGCCGAGATGATGTACCGGGACGGGTGTTGGGAGAAGTGTCTGTACAGCTTTCGTCTCACGTCAGTGCGGGAGCACGGGAGCGGGGTTGGAGAATGAACAGACCGTCGACCATGCCGAGGCCAGATCTCAATATTGGTACGATGGATATCTCGTGCGGCTGGGTCAACGTCGTAGTATAATCGCATCCGATGGGTGTCGTTCCCTGCGCAAACGGCAAGATAAGAACGTGTGTTAGTGGAATGGGCGCTAGCGTTCGCAACATGATGGCCGGAGGGTGGAGAGCGACCAGGCCATACCTTTGGCCCATCGGCTACAGTCAGGGCGGAAGCAAAGGCCTCGCAGCCGACAATCAACGCGATGTCATGAACGAGGGATTTGACCTGACGCGCCTCGGTTTCGACAGACCGTAGGCTGCTGAGCTTAGCCAGCAGGCACGGGTGCTTAGAGACGTGGACATTAGAGGGTAGCGACATAATCTCGTGATGCTATCTATCTAAAGCGTCCGATGGTGAACTGGAAGCTATTTGAATTTCTTGAGCTGCGGATGTGGATTGAAAAAGACTATGGCACCCGACCTAAGGGATTAATAAAGATAACGCGTGCAAGAGTGCCGGCAACGCATAAGCTGTTACTTATAAGGTGCAACCTCTACCTGCAAGGTAGGTAGGTATACAATCCGTTTGGGAGCTGATAGCGGGGAGTGCCCCGCGATGGAGCTGCTGTTTTACATAATATCTCAGATCCTATTGGAACTGGTCAAGTCTTGGTCAGTTTATCTTTCAACCATCTGCCCGGCTTGGTAGGTCGCTATTCGTCCATATCCACAGATAAGCACTCATGATGAGAACTAGCTCCTCAGAGGGATATCTGTACATGGATGGGAGTATAGATGGGACAAAGAACTCTGATTCAGAGTGTAGTCTCCGTCGATAACCAAGACACGATACAGTAATTAAGTAAGCGACTAGGATACGGAACCTAAGGAGGTAGGCTAAGAGGGTATGTACCTCTCCAGGCTCTCCTACACTGGGTCTTTTTAGCACCAAAATCCCTAATTATAGAATATACGCGATACACGGATTTGCAAAAACGGTTAGGTACCTTAGGTACTTCTCGAGGTCAACATTTCTCTTTCAGTACTGTTTGTTTACCTTGGCATCTCCTGCACTTGCATTTATTGAGACAGCTCTGAGCATCCACTCGCCTAGAGCTCAGTTGGGCCTGGTTGTGAAGCCCAGATAGGAGAGCACTCGGCCACTATAGGACGGTTATGTGGTCTCATCTCTTTCGCGGTCTCCCATCATCATGATGCCTTCGGCCGGATCAGTCGGGTCCAGACGGGCATCCGGCACCACACCCGACCCGGACGCCGGCCCAAGCCGTCGCCAACATGCCGGGGGCCGGGCGCAGTTGGGGCCGTGGACCCGGCCCTCGGAAACGGGCTCTGACTACGTAGTGCCAGACTCGTATCTCAGCCTGCCCGAAGTCGAAGCCGTGCCGACGATCCAGGACCGGAATGAGCTGTCCCGCCTCGACAGCCACTCCGTCGAGGAATTGGCCTCGCGTCTCCCATCTGATACGGCAGCCCCGCATGAGAGGAGGCGCTCGCTCACCCGAGACCGAGAAGACGAACCTTCTGGGGCAGTCACGGCCCAGGCCCAAGCTCAAGCTGGACTCCCACTGTCCAAGGCCGTCAGCGAGTTCTACACCGTCTCCTATCTCATCCTGTTCGCCATTCTCGGCACCCTGGCCCGCCTCGGCCTGCAGGCTCTCACTTTCTATCCCGGCGCCCCCATCTCGTTCAGCTCCGTGTGGCCTAACTTCGCCGGTAGTCTGGTCATCGGTTTCCTGGCCGAAGACCGCATGTTGTTCCGCTACGAGAGTGGCAGCACCCCAGGTTACGCCCGCCAATTGGCTAAGATGAGGATGGATGAAGATGCGGCTTCGCCTGATTCTCAGCGCATAGCTCAGGACCTCGCGGCCGCAAAGAAGACGCACTTAGCTGCTAAAAAGACGATCCCTCTCTATATCGGACTCGCTACCGGTTTCTGTGGCTCGTTTACCTCCTTCTCTTCCTTCATCCGAGACGTCTTCTTGGCCTTGTCCAATGATCTGCCGATGCCAGATGGCGCCGCCACGGCCCGGAACGGAGGCTACTCGTTCTTAGCGTTGCTCGCCGTCACTATTGGTACCATATCTCTCTCATTTACCGGCTTGTATGTCGGTATCCATCTGGCGGGAGCCCTGGAGCCGGTGATACCATCACTACGCTATCCTGTGTCTAGAAAAGTGATTGATCCGCTCGCCGTGGTACTGGCATGGGGTTCCTGGATCGGCGCGGTCATTCTCTCCATTGTGCCGCCCGACAGACACATCAGCCCTGCTGCATCCGAGTTCTGGCGCGGCCGGGCCACTTTCGCTCTTGTGTTCGCGCCGTTGGGCTGTCTTATCAGGTTCTATGCCTCTACCCACCTGAACGGGCGGTTTGCAGCGTTTCCACTGGGCACGTTCGCCGTGAACGTCGGCGGCACTGCGGTCCTTGGACTCGCTTGGGATCTTGCCCACGTGCCCGAGGGAGGCGTCATCGGATGTCAAGTCCTCCAGGGCATTGAAGATGGGTTCTGCGGCTGCCTAACTACGGTATCTACATGGATTGTTGAAATGGCGGCTTTGGGACGCCGCAAGTCTTACGTGTATGGAGGCACAAGCGTCGTCACCGCACTGGCTCTCATGATAGCGATCATGGGCGGCTTACGTTGGAGTCATGGCTTTTCGGCCATACTCTGTGTACATTGATAGATTCATGTATTGGTAATCTGTCCCAGATCTTCATCCGGTTCTGGGTCGGGAATATGTGGGATGCAAGACAACGAATATCTTCGGCCCAGCGTTAGGCTACTCATAATAATTTCTGCTTGCCGAGCGGTGAGATTGCTCCATTGGTAGCAGGTATCAGACGCTTTAATGTATTCTAGATATTTAATCATATGGTATATACCGGTCGACCTTCGCTTCTCTGAATGATCCGTGAAACATGAGCTGCTGTCGTATATAGATCAATAGCCACTTTGATGTTGATTGTCACTCATTGGCCCGACAATACATTACACCGAACTAGAAGTACTCCAATCGCTCATATGGCCAAGACACTTTTTCTTAGCCTCCTCTTAGACCTGAGTTAGACTTTCCACATCTTTGATAGCAATCTTGGCTTATGATATCTAGACGCGGGGTGACAGCGATGATTCAGCATAAGGGGTGCGAGCTCTGGACCATGGGTTGGAAAAACATCAAGACTTCGGCTTCCGCATCTGTATAATTGCCGTGTAGCAGCTGTGAGCTTTGATGACGAGATTTCGAAGACCAACCGGAAGAAGAAAAGAAGAAAGACGGTTGTCGTATAGTTAAGCTAGCAGTATCCAAGCGCGTGCGGCTAGTTATATTTACCTGGTATCTGGGAACGACCAGGCCAGGGTGCTGACCAGGTACGATGTGCAGGCTCGTTTATTGTCACAGCATCACGTTCGGCACTAGCATGCGGGCGACGAATCACTACGAAGACCCATCGTGGAGTTGAGGGAGATAACCCCCGACCATCTCCACATAGGCATGGCAAGGTGAGAATCACACCATCGCTTCGACATATTGGCTAATACCAACTTCTTAATCGAGCCTCAACCTGCATGATAAGCTCTAGACGGCCGTTGCAGCCTCAACGCGATGGGGCGAGATCGGATTCGGTTATTATGAGGGGCGTCATCGCTCCCTTCATCAACCAGCAGTCCAATCTTGTCCATTACATCTCCAGCAGGGTCTCTTTGCTACCCCTCCTTCGCACAACCGGCATTGAGGATGGACGACAAGTTTCCCATTGGAGCTGCCACGGCCGGCAGCCCCGTCCGAGCTTCTGCTCCGTCTCTGTCGGAGAAGACGGCGCCTGCGTCGGAAGACTTAGATGAGACGTACAACACGTATAAGCAGCAAGATGCGCGAGACATCGATCCGCAAGAAGGCCGCACGGTGTTGCGAAGGATAGACAAGCATCTCCTCCCGCTACTAATGGGAACATATCTACTCCAGTATCTGGACAAAACAAGCATCAACAGTGCCAGTGTTTTTGGATTGGAAGAGGGCACCAATTTGCACGGGCAGCAGTACTCATGGCTTACATCCCTGTTTTATATCGGCTACTTGGTCGCCCAGCCCGTAGCCGGGTATGCTCTGCAAAGACTACCTCTGGGCAAGTTTATTGGTGGCACGGTTCTCGGTATGCTCTTGTCATTCTATCTCGCTTGAAATTATGGAAATGGGCAACTAAATTACTGACCAATGCCTATGTGGGAAGCGTGGGGTCTACTCACGATTACAACGCCAGCATGTACCAATTTCGCCGGCATAGCCGCGAACCGGTTTCTGCTTGGTATATTCGAGTCGGTGGTTAACCCGGGCTTCGTGCTGTGTCTTTCCATGTGGTACACAGCCGGCGAACAACCTATGCGCATGGTCAGCTACTATTGCATGAACGGCGTTGCCGGCATTTTCGGCGGTCTGCTGGGGTACGCTGTCGGGCACATCACGACCGGCCTGCCTCAGTGGCAGTATGTGTTTCTCATCTTCGGGTCGATCAGCTTGTCGTGGGGCGTCGTATTTCTCGTCTTCATGCCCGACTTGCCTACGACGGCACGGTTTCTGAGCGTCCCCCAGAAGATCATCGCCGTCGAGCGGGTTGCGCAGAACCGCCAAGGCGTCAAGAATCACCACTTCAAGACGTATCAGATGTGGCAATGCTTGCGAGATCCCAAGACGTGGATTCTGTTTGTCATGTCCATTGCTGCCCAGGTAAGATCATGAGAGTGTTCGGATGGTCTTGCCATTTGGGCTTCACCGCTGACTGACTTTCTGTCGCTGGGAACAGATACCGAATGCCGCACAATCAACGGTGAGTCCTCTACTGATCTCTATGCCTGTCAGAACCCACCCGTACTAATTGGTCATGAATAGTTTACGTCTATCATTCTCAAAACCTTCGGTTTCAACGTTCTGCAGACCCAGTACATGCAAATACCGGGCAATGCTAGTAAGTGGTGACAAAAACTGCGTCTTCCCTTTTCCGTTCAGCGCCCCCCAGATACTCTTATCGAAACTGGGAACATATGTTTCCAGCTGAAGCTAGGCATGCTGACGCTAGGTGCCAACAGTCCAGGTCGTATCCCTCCTTGCGTCTGGTTATATCAGCTCCAGATTTCCCAATATGCGGTGTGTCGTCATGTTAGTCGGCAACCTCATCTGCGTGGCCGCTGGCGCTGCCCTCGTAGGACTGCCATCTGGGTCTGATGGAACAGAAAACAGGTGGGGCCGGCTCGTGGCCCTCTGGTTGTGCTCATTCCAATCTGTGGGATTCAGTATGAGCCTCATTATGGTGAGCAGTAACGTGGCAGGCTATACTAAGAAGCAATTGACTGGAGCCATTCTCTTTGTGGGATACTGCGTGGGCAATGGTAAGTTATCTCTATATTCAGCTTACATGCCTCCCTACAACCCGTTTCCCTCGTAATGACTGACGGCTGCTGACTCCGAACAGTATGCATAATCCATCTGTGTTTTCCGGAAAGTTCGTTCTCGGGAAAAGCCACTGATTTAGTACCAGATCATTGGCCCCCAGACGTTCATCGAATCAGAAGCCCCTTTCTATACTTCTGCTTGGTGAGTTTACAGTGTTGTTCCTACACCGTCTGGGTTTGAATTGTCATCATGCATAGACTACTAACACGTCCACGCAGTGAGTTGAGATACCGAATTTCTTTTTTTGTGAACGCGAACCCAGTTATAGCACGCGGGCCTCGAAACTAATATTATGTCTTGGATTCGGTCTCACAGATGTCGCGTAAGTGGTAATCGCATTTTACGGCAGCGGTCTGCCTCACTCGGTGCCTCGCGGATATAGCTAACAAGATGTAGAATCCTTGTCGGTTACTCCGTTAAGACTCTAATGGTCGTGGTGCTATATCTCTACATGTGGTCTGTAAACAAGAAACGGGACCGAGAAGCCGCGAGTCTAGGATCCCAATTAAGTTCTGAGCAGGAGAAGGACGCCATTGAAAGAGGCATGCAAGTATGTATCCGTTTCACAGCCCAAGATATCTATCTTCCTCCCATTGATTGGCCATGGAGACCTTGTAGCAACGAGGTTCGCTTCGTTCTCCACTGATCTGCAAGCCTTCTACACCGGGGAATCAATAACTGACGTCAGCTGAAGGATGTAACCGAACTCGACAACCCCGGGTTTCGATACGTGCTATAGTGAAGCGAGCGAGCCTCGTGAGATAACGGGCTGCGCCTTGATTAATCAACACGGAGGAAGCCCATTGGATGCGAACATTCAAAAGGGAATAGGGTTAAGAGCTCTTTATGGTGGTGGAAACCATATACCTACCGTACGCGAAGGGACTTATGCCTAGAAATTAGAAAGCTTGTAGCTTTTGCGTCGTAGATGCTGTAGCACAGACCCTTGGGCAGGGTCTTTCCATGTTGGAGATTAATTAGAGACTGCAAGGCAAGGACAAGCCTTCAAGTTCTAGCTTAATGTCGTTTAAGCTGTGATACATAAGTACAGTACATACATGCACTAAGCATGTAGCCGGCACAGCGCTCAGCGTACGATGCACTCATCGATGCATCGCTTTGGTGATAGCTCACATTGCACTGTTCATTCATATTGGATGATGAAATCTGGAGGACTGATGGATACACAATAATTGGTAAGTAATTACTTACTGCTGTAGAAGTGTGTGTCGCGGGACAACGTTAGCGAGACTACCTAGCTGTCTACTCCGTACAACGGTTGCTTTGTAAGAGCAGATGCGGAATACTACTAATTACGAATTACAATGTGCTCTACGGAGTATCACATAACACCTCCATATGGCGCTCCACTAGATAAAGCATAACCGGCTTTCAACTAAGTCTTACTTAGCTTAAGCCCTTTTCAAGGTCCCGCACCCGGACTTTGAGAAGCGCGGTAACGATAGCGACGGCCAAGGATGAATGTGCCAAACTGCCGGAACTCCGTGGGCTGAATTGTTCCTGCTCTGTCCCTACCGCTTTATCCCGGTATGTACCTATCTGCCTCTTCTATCTTTTCAGGCAGTTGGTAATCGATCAACCATCAGGCCATCTAGAGTGCCCATACCTTTTAGGTAGTAGTGCAGGTATCTAGATCATGTCCGTTGGTGGGCCGCCTTCCGGATCTTGCAGGCATAGAGGCATCTCGCTTGGGGCACACAGTAGATCAATGACTTGTCTCAGTTCACGGACGCCATTGTTTGCTTATTGTGTTGGCGCATACAAATGTCAAAGGTCACGCTGGACACCTCCCAACTAGCTGAAAGTACGCGCCGAAAGCATCGCATATGGTGGCGTTGACTATGGAAATACCAGCAGTGTACGAAGTAAGTATCACTGGCGATACTGGAACCCATGTCGTGCACTTAATCTACGAGTGGCGTACACTAATTACCGACTTGTTCTGCAGCGCAGCGTCCGGCGCTTTCTGTCCAGTTGTACAATACATACGTATGGAGTAATTATGTACACATTAACCTAGGCAACTTAGTGTATGAATAGCGAAGTGTAGCGTATATGGTAAGTAAGTAGCCTAATCTAAGGATATCATAGAGATGAATACCGGTATGTTGTTTCGAGGTTGGGAATATGTGCATCCAATTAGAGCTACGGCCTCTATTAAGTTGCCGCGAATTAAACAACCGTGCAGTAGGGTTACAATCCATGTATCATAAAAGTACACTACATGCATATAAGTGCTGTACCAGAAAGTGGTGCACTGGTGCCCATGTAGGGCCCGGGTGTTCTAACGACATATCCAGAACCGGGATGGCTCGTGTACGCAACATGTTCTTTGTACGTGCTAGGCAGGTAGGACGATATAAATTACGTGGTAGGTACCTGGAGCTAAGCTGGGAACCTTGGTACTGGTTCAGAACGGTTTGAGATCACTAGCCGCCCTTCAACCGTGCTATAATCTATTGTTCTGGCCTGTTTTGTTCATAACTCGAGTCAATCCCCAACGCTGCTTACACCTGTTCACTTCTCGACAACTTTCTTCGATTAGTCGGGGCAGCCGGCAACTACACTTCATAGCAGTCATTGGCCATGGCTGCCTTGCTTGGGATTGTTGCGGCATCGTCGGCGGCTGTTGGTGTTGCCTCACATCTGAGCTATTTCATCCACGGCGAGCATATGCTTACGGCCTGGATATTCGTAATACTAGCCCTCTTCGGACCATTCGCCGCCGTTGCGCTCCTCACATATGCAGCTGAGATCTCACTGCCTTCGGCCACACAACTCGTGTGTGTCAGCTATGGCTCATACATGACTGCCCTCTTTACATCCATACTCTTATATAGAGCTTTCTTTCACCCATTGCGCCACTTTGCTGGCCCTAAGCTAGCCCGCTTGTCGCAGTTTTATCACTTCTTTCACATTCGGGCCAAAGTCGACAACTATAGGCACCTGGACCGCTTACACAAACAGTATGGCGAATACGTGCGGGTTGGCCCGAACCTGCTGTCCATCTCTGATCCCGACATGATCGAGACTGTCTATAGTCCACAGAGCAATTTCGCAAAGGCCGAGTGTTGGTTTCCCAGTTCATAATATTATTTTCTTTTGTTATGCGATTCTCAACATGAGATTGAATAGGTATGACTAATACCTAGTGCACTCAGGGTACGACATCGCTCACCCGCTACTCAATTTGGTGCAATTGCGAGACAGGGCCGAGCACGATAGACGGCGGCGCCATGGCTGGGACCTGGCTTTTACTACAAAGGCACTTCGCGCCTATGACTCACGTGTGGTTAAGTATGCCGACCAGTTTGTCGCCCAAATGCAGAAGAGAGCAGGGCAGACCGTTAACATTACGGACTGGCTTGAATGGTATGCTTTCGATGTAATGGGTAAGATGCGGGCCATGATCTACTGCGATTTTCGCAACAACAGGCGGTGGCAAGTTGGCTGATGGAACAGCAGGTGATCTTGCATTTGGCCGTTCTTTCAAAGCCCTGGAGAATGGACAGTCTCATCTGTACATTGACACGATGCATGCAACCAGTGCCTTGCCGCTCGGTTGCCTCGGCACTCTTCCCTGGGTCATCCAGACCATGACGAACCTAGTGCCTAAAAGACTCAACCCGTTCATGACCCTTGTGCGCTATAGCGACGACTGCATAGAGGAGCGCAAACAAAGGAAACCAACGGAGCCGGACATCATGACCCCAATTTTGGCGGCCGGTCCGTTTTACGGGGATCCCAAGGCGGATGCGCTCCTTCTCGTAGGCGATGCTAGGCTTATCATCATAGCAGGCAGCGATACGTCGGCCTCGGCTCTCATCCACAGTTTCTATGAATTAGGAAGAGACGCCAATGTTGTGCGGAAAATACGCGAAGAGCTCCAGCAGCAAGGGATTCGGAACGACGAGAGCCTCGCCGTCACGCAGTTACAGTCCTTGGAGTACTTGAATGCTTTCATTAATGAGACCATGCGGATGCGTGAGTGACCCCGACCAACGGCTGGAAGACTATGATGTCTCCATTCACTTTCCATCATGAAGACGAGATGCTCACCACCGCTGCTTGATAGATCCGGCCAACCCGGGTGGGCTCTTTCGCCTGACACCGCCTGGCGGCGTCAAGATAGGCGGCCACTACGTACCGGGCGGTGTCAAAGTGGTCAACCCGTATTACTCGGTCTTCCGATGTACGTACGCGTAGTACCTAGGGATTGATTGCATGCTAAATGTTTGTCTAGCACCGAAAGCCTTTGTGTCTCCCAACGAGTTCATCCCTGAGCGCTGGACCACCAGGCCAGAACTGGTCCTCAATAAGAAAGCGTTCTGCCCCTTTTCTCTGGGACGATATGCTTGTGAGCTACCATTCTTGCAGCGATCCCTTCTCGCCTCTATGGCGCGTCTAAACTCTGCATGGACTGACAATGTGTATAGGCATTGGTAGGAACCTGGCTCTGAACGAGATACGGGCTGTCATCTCCAAATCAGTCCTTGAATTTGACATCAGTCTTGCGCCCGGCGAAACAGGCCGAGCTCTGCTAGAGGACTCGAGAGATATCTTTACCATGTCGCTCGCCAAATTAGAGCTTCGTTTCACGAAGCGTCTGCAGAAGTAGCTGTCTTTCTTCGACCATCACTACGGTCTCCTCATCTCTTTTTTGGCGTTGGTTTGATACCCCTTCATCATGGCACCCGCATCGAACGGCGTGATGCGGCGGCTCGATATTGATTTTTTTTTTCTTTTGGGAATCCTGTTGGGTGCATGGGTTTTGCATGGTGTGGTGGTTGCCTACGATGCGGTTATGAACTTTTGGGAGTGTAGGCACGCTGGACAAGTTGTTGTAGGCAGACTGCGTGCCAGCGTTGAATAACATGCCAACACATACTGCCTGCATCATCAAGCGAACGTAACGGCGATGAAAACCAGCAGCATGAGAATTTGGATGACTCGCGCCACACTTGCCTACTTTCGAACAATATTCAAGTCACCTCATGTATGTACAGTATGGAAAATTTTCGGGAATATCATGGCGATTTGTTTTTATGGTTGCTCGTTCGGTAATGTACCGTACGGGATATAGTGAGTTTATAATGCGAGAATTCATACACAGTTGGATACCAACATTACCTACGAAGTACATGTGCATCAAAATAGAGGTACTTCGTACACATACTTGGGATATGCAAGTCTTGTAGTACAAAGCTGCTACATATCATATAGCCTGGTATCGATCCCACGATTCTATCAGCGAGACAGTGGTGGAGTTGGTAAAAGAATATAGGCGAATAGATATCTCGCGGTCCTCGTGTTGCTTACGTGCTACCTATGACATACGGGAGCAAGATGGAGTAGGACGTAGTGAGACTTTACTGTGTGCTAGTAAGGAGTACTGCTGCTTAACTGTTTGCTCTTCGTTTCAAATAGATGCCCGCATTCATGATTAAGATACCTACCTACTAGGTACCTAATGCCGATTAATGGTTTCTGGCATCTAAGTCGAGCGTCAACTGAGCGATGAGCGAAGTGATGTCCTACAAAGTAAGGTACAGTACTTAATGTACATACATGTGACAGACGCTGTGGTCTGCCGGCTGCCAGCGGCTGAAATGTGATTTGACCACTCACAATCCCAGGTTGCTAGATTGCCGCTAGACCATTCTTGGTCTAGGTGATCAGACATGCAGAAAGTATCTAGAGATTCGTTGAGAGATCAAACGTATCTTGGTTATCCCACACCACGTCTCCCAACCAGAACGAGAAAATGCCGCCACGAATACCGACACAGATCACAGCTCAATGCTGTAAAGCTCCGCTGGATCTGTCATCGCGATCATCCCTCATAAGCCTTTTCGCCGGCCTCTCGGTACGGACGCCTCGGTCGCAGACGCGCAATGCTTCCATCCTCGCCAGCTTGTCCGACAACCGGGGCGCCTACCAGAAGCGCATCCGCGTCGGTCGTGGCCCGTCTTCGGGCAAGGGAAAGACCTCTGGTAGAGGTCATAAGGGTCAGAAGCAGCACGGAAAAGTCTCGCCATGGTTTCAGGGTGGCCAGACACCCCTGGTCTTCCAGAAGGGCCGTCTTGGCTTCGATAACCTGTACGTCTACGACTCGCTCCCGGACCGTAAGAGAGTAGGAAGCTATAGGGGGCTAACGGCGACGGCAGACGCGTAGCGATCATGTCCGAGGTCAATCTGAACAAACTACAGGAGTGGATTGACGCCGGACGTCTCGACCCGACCAAGCCCATCACACCTAAGGAATTGGTCCAAAGCAAGCTGGTGGGGACCATCAAGGATGGCATCAAGCTGCTGGGGCGGGGGGCTGGCGACCTGAGGCAGCCCATAGACATCATGGTGTCCAGGGCCTCGGCGGCGGCCATCGACGCAGTGGAGAGGGCCGGCGGCAAGATCGTAACGAGGTACTACACGAAACAAGCCATCCAGCGGCTGGTTAAGGGCACGAGCATGAACACGGGCCTGCCACTGCCGGTGGGCGCGGAGCACGTCCAGCCGACGCTCGACGCGGTGCGGAAGGGTGGGTTCACGTACCGACTGCCGGATCCGACGTCTCGTGTGGACATAGAGTACTACCGCGACCCGGCTCATCGAGGCTACCTCAGCCACACGCTGTCGCCTGGCGAATCGCCCAGCTTATACTTCAAGGTGCCGCCGGCCCAATTCGCCAAGAGCCAGCAGCAGAAGAAGAAGGTCAAGCCGGAGGACGTCAAGCTCTGGGAGAAGCTATAATGACAGCAGACGACCGGAGTACATGGCTAGAGACGCAAGACGAGTGGTGGGCGTGTGAAGCTCGACGGATACCCGGGCTCCGACAACCAAGGAGCCTCCCTCGGATGTACGGCTGTATGATTCATGATGGCTGTGTAAATCATATATATTTACACCCGTTTGTTTTGCGACTGAACCTGATCTCGGTGCTCCAGGTTTACAGGGCTTGAACGGAGTGGTAGCGCCTATGTTCTTCCCTCCTCGTGGTTGAGCCAGCCTCTGCCCAGATCATAGAGGCATAGAAAGACTAGTGCTATGTAGTGATGGCCCAATGCAAAACCTCACAGCTAGACTCAATCCATGCATTGAGATGAGAGGTACGAAATAGAGACAAGTTGTTACACACCATGCAGATGCATCCATTATCATGACATGTAAATCTTTGAAGCTACTTAGTACCTAGCTATACAACTCTGGACGTACTGTAAGTTGAAGGGGACAGTGGGGAAGTAGGCTTTATACTGCCCAGTGCCCGCCTCCGTAAATGCTACCTCCCTACATAGGTATGCCCGTCCACTATGTACTGTAGGTATGGAGGTGTTAGGGTGCCTTAACGCCGGTTATCAATGCCGCGTTCGTAAGCTTCGTAAGTCTCATAGGCTCAGATACCAAAACAGCAGGAACGACTAGTAATTACTTACGTAGCTACCATTACTCAATGCGAACTACTGCTAGCTTGCGTTTGAGGGAGAGGTACGGAGTAGGTAGCAGATAATGCTAAGCAGGTAGCAACCTGATTCTCTCCTCATAGATAATCAGCTAGCCATCTCACGTCTTGTTATATGCGTGTTTACCTACACTGGACTACCATTTCCGACTGTTGTCCTACGGTGAGGAAAGGTATTGTAAGAAGGGGTAACGGTAGGATCAGGAAGGTGTCCTGGGCGTCTCGACCCCTGCCAGCCTGCGCCGATCTGGATGGCAGGTGATCCCGCATTGAGCTACCTATCTACTTCATCGACTTCCTCTACATCGGCGACTTGGCTCACCCTCCAATTGCGCCTCATCGCGTATTATCGCGTACTATCGCGTGCCCATCGCGGTCATCTCACTCGGCAGCGTCATGTCCCTGTTCGGCACGTCACCGACTGACGAATCTCCGTCTCTAAACGGGGCCACGATGGCAGCCAGGTCGCGCGCGTCGCTCTTTGATGACGACGACGGCAGCAGCGGCTCTCCTCGGCCGGCGTCGGGCACTCTCTTCGACGATCACGGCGGCGACCGGTCACCGTGGGACATGCCGACGCCGCGCAAGCAGCAGTCGCGCGCCGAGCTGCTGCGCGGACTGCTTGCGGGCGTGCAGGTCCCCGACAGCTATGTGGCCGCCTTCGACAGCGCGCTCGCCCACGACAGCAACGGCGACGGTCACAGCGCTGCGCCCGGTACCATCGCGCGAACCCTCGCCGCCGCCAAGCTAGGCGCCGACCAACAGGTGCGCATCATGAACCTCCTCGCCCCGTCGGGAGCCGAACCCTCGCTCGGCCGCGACGAGTTCAACGTGTTGCTGGCCCTTGTCGCCCTGGCCCAGGAGGGCGAGCCCGTCAGTCTTGACAGCGTCGACGAGCGGAGACGGAGTAAGCGGACCCATTCTCTCTCTAACTCCCTAACCCTCTCTCTTTCTCTTTCTCGCCTTCGTTTGCCTGGCTCTGCTCTGCCCCGTCTTAGCTGCTATGTACATTTCTCTTCTTCCGGCTCCCTTCCTCTCTTCTCATTCTCGCTCCACGGCGACTGCTATAACCGCGCCGGCTGTCTACTCCGACTATATTACCTCCTCAGGCAGCCGGCATTGCATGCGCTAGGCGGCCTGATTGTAGCTTCGTCGGTCTGCCGGTTTGCAGTCTGCGGGGGCACTGTTTGCTGATGCGTCGAATGACAGACCTGCCCGAGCCCCAGTTATCGGCGTCCCTCGATAACAGTAGAACCAACCAACAACATACCAAGGCGCCCGGATTTCCCTCCGCCACCGCCACCGCCGAACTGGCCGCGAAACCGCCCCAGCGCCCCGAAACCCCTCCGCCGCCGACCACCCGACCCGCTAGACACGCTATGGAGACGCCCGATGACGACCCCTGGAACACTCCCGATGTCCATCGCCAGCACAACCATGTGACCGCTCCTAAGGCAAATGGCTACGGCCGTCCCGACCCCCGCGTCAACGGTCACCACTACGGCGGTCTAGACGAGCCAGACATGCACTCGCGCACCACTTCCAACTTCACCACAACTTCCGTGCCTAGCGCTTCTGGCTCGCAGTCAGTGGGGTCTGCGCCCTCGACTGCTGGCGGCTGGGACTACTTTGGTGGTACCTCGAACAATGCTGCCGGCGGATTTGGCGATGCTCCCCCGAGCCAGACCACCACGCCTTTCGGCGACGGTAGCGGCGGCGGTGGCGGTAGTGGTCGCGATCCTGGTGCTAACCCCCCCACCGGTCATAGTCGGACCGTGAGCAGCGCCAGGACGGGGAATGCCATTGGCGAAAACATCACCGTCGCCCTGATGCCGGAGAAAGAGGGCATGTTCATGTTTCAACATCACAACTACGAGGTCACGAGTGTGCGACGGGGCAGCAAGGTCATCCGCAGATACAGCGACTTCGTATGGCTACTGGACTGCCTGCACAAGCGGTATTCCTTCCGCGCGCTGCCTCTGCTTCCGCCCAAGCGTGTGGCTGTCAACGGCAATCATCTGTCTAACGACGGAGCCTTTATAGAGAAGCGCAGGCGCGGTCTGGCCCGGTTCCTGAACGCCGCCGTCCGTCATCCCCTTCTCGGACAGGAACAATTGGTCATCATGTTCCTCACTGTACCCACGGTATGTCTTGAACTCAACGTAGAACGTTGTCTCCTCTATCCTACCCTACCCTAATACCATGCTGACGATAGACAGGAACTTGCTGTGTGGCGTAAACAGGCCGCCATCTCGGTTGTGGACGAGTTTGCCGGTCGGCCGTTGCCGCCTGGCCTCGAAGACTCGCTGCCGCCCACGCTACAGGATCTGTTCGACCGCACTCGCCAAGGTGTCAAGCGGTCGGCCGACTTATACATAGCCACGTGTAACATCATGGACCGGCTGGTGAAGCGCAGCGAGGGCGTGGCGGCCGACCACGCACGCCTGGCCGTATCGCTGGCGTCGCTGATTGAGACGAGCTCTGATACGTACGCGACTGACACGAACGATGTGCCCCTCTTGAACGACGGGCTGGTGGCTATGAGCAAACATCTGCGGACGACGCAAACGCTGATGGAGGACGAGAGTAAGGCGTGGGATAGCGGCGTACTGGAGGACCTCAAGCGGCAGCGTGACGCGCTCGTCAGCATCCGGGACATGTTCGATCGGCGGGAGAGGCTCGATAAAGACAACATCCCCTATCTCGAGCGGCGGATTCAAAATAATGAAACAAAACTGGCCGGCTTACGAGCGAAGCCGGAGGGGATGGTGAAGCCCGGCGAGGTGGAAAAGGTGGTCGAGGCCATCATCAAGGTCAGTACAGCTACAGAATCCATACCATTCATAGCACCCGTTGCACCGCGCGCCCGCGCCGCCCCGATACCTACCTATGTTCCCCAAAGCTGACGAGATGACATAACGCAGGACAAGGAGTCGATTGTCGACCAACACAACCGATCTGTCTTTGTCAAGGAATGCATCCGGGACGAGCTGATCTACTTTCAACAGACGCAGTATCAGGTCAGCCGGTGGAACCAAGACTGGGCACAAGAGCGGGTCAAGTACTCGGAGATGCTGGCGGATAACTGGAGACGGCTCCTCGACGAACTTGAAGGCATGCCTCTTGGAGATTAGGCTCCCCGGTGGACAAAGAAGCTACGCCAGAAGAAGGACTCTCCGCGTATGAAGCCGAGGATGCAGAACGCAAGAGACGCGTAGAGGCCGGGTTGGTAGTCTGGTTGGGTAGGAAAGAGACGGGCCAGAGACGGACCAGGGACGAGGACATGACGACGGAATATCCGTAGCTTGGTCAGATTGATGTGGGTACTGGTGGCGCGGTTCGAGGGCTTGACGTGGTTTTTCGTACATTCTAGTTCCAGCATAGCAGAGGCTCGAGGCTGAAAACGATACCCTCTTGTTTATACTACGTGTTGAGGGATTGCTCTCGGTCCATTCGGGACCTATATCTACCATAACTAACATACGCATACCTATATAACACACTATTTTTAGACTGTAACTAAGGTAACTAACACATAGGCAGCATGGTCAGAGAGGCAACGTGGCTTTACTGCCTGTCTTCTATCAAGGGGCACGACATGCCATGTCTGATGCTTTATCTTGGTAGCTTAAGCATGCTTTCTTGTATATATATCTCTTATCCGCTATGTGCTGTTGAGCTGAATGATAGTAGTTGTAGCCTTGTAGGTGATTATCTACTGGTGGGGCACACCCCGCCCACCCCACTGACCCCGCCAATCCCTTGATAGCTCATCAGCCCAACCTGTCAGATTACCTACACGCTATATCGGGTAGGTACTGTACCCATGTAAATTCAAGGTTGGTGGTGCCTACTTACATACATAGACAGCGAGCACCTAATTAACCTTGGAAACAGTACATTAAGTAACGTACGTGCCTACTTACCTACCGTACATACTTACATATGTGACCATTGGGCGCTTTAATCTACCTACCCTACCTATCGACCACCCCGAAAAAGCTTCACGAACAAGGCCTGGAGCAAGTCGAGGCTTACTAGCAGACCCGGTTCTTTTACCCCACGACTTCTTCTGTCGGCGGTCCATTGTCCCCGCCCTCTCCTACGCTTCTTCTGCTCCTTCTCTGCTTCCGGTCCGGTCGCCGGCGTGAAGGTCCCACCGGCGAGCCTCGAACAGCACGTAGCCCGGTATAAGGCGCCCGTCCATCGATATCGGTCTACTTGGCGTCGACGAGCACCACGACGACGCTCGAGCCACAGCGGTTCTCATACTCCCCTTCGGCCGCCACCTCGCGCCGATCCCTATCCGCTGGGCTAGTCTGGTACCGGTGCGATACGGTAAAAAGGGCGTGTGTGGTGTGCGTAGGACGACGCAGCAGCTCTGTCGCGGAACCGCATAGAAAGGAAACAGCGAGAGAAAGACAACTACGACGATCAAAAAGAGCGAAGAGCTAGACGAGGAAAAACCAGGAAGAGTGAGAGTTAGGAAGACGCGGACACAGACGCAAAAACAGAAGCAAAAACAGAAACAGATACCAGCTGAGAGAGAAAGAGAAGGGGGAGACTGAGCAAAGATGCCTCCACAAACTTCAGCCCAGAAGGCGGCTATATCGAACTTTGTGAGCATTACCGGTGCTTCAGACAGAACCGCTTCCAAGGCACGTTTTCTTCATACTTCTTCCCCCTTTTCTTTTTGCTTTCGGCACTTGTTACTAGATGTAAAAGACCCCTGACTAATTATACTTCTCCTCTCTCTATAGTACCTAAAAAACGCCTCATACAAATTGAACGAAGCTATCGATGCGTAAGTCGCTTCCTCTTCCTATTTTCTTTTGCCTCCTTGACGCCTATTTCGACAACACCCGCCCCCCTATATGACCCCAAGCTGCGGCCTCGAGCTGCACATCAGGAAGTATACGCCCCATGAGGTGCATACATCCTGGTGGTGTGGCTCGTTGGTTTTTTTTTTGGTGCGACTCTGTGATTGTATCTGCATTCTGCGTTGTGCTCTTGGCATCCTGGCTGGTCGGCGACGTCCCCTGATGTGCGCCCAACAGCCCAACAGCCTCGGCCTGTGGTCCTCGTTGGCGCCACAGCTTTCTATCGGATGCAACGAATAAGCATCAGATCACCAGATGTTTCGAGCACAAGCACAGCGCCGGGCACGGAGCTGGGCACGGAGCTGGGCACGGCGTCAACTGCACGTAGCCGTCCCCCCGCATCAAATCTACCTACCAGATGAGCCTGCCTTGCCCATGCGCCCGTATTATTCCCTTTCCAGTCCGTCCCTGCCTAGTTGCTCGCCCATCGCTGTGGTACCTGCAAGCTGCGCTTGGGTGCATTATAGGATCCACACTTGGTAGGATTCTGGAGTCAGCATGCATACATCCATATACTCCGTATACATATACACATACCTACGTACATTCCAGAATCGCAGAGACACATATTTGAAACCACCCCTGAGCTCGGCCATCACCCTTCACCCCCTTTCCCTTGCAAACCCCCTTTGGTGTCGCCAGCTCGACTCAGTCTTGAGACTGACTTGGTTGGCCACACTAATATGACCGAGTTTGCTTCGTGCTTTTGGCTGCTAGTTGCCTTTGTCGCTGTGCTATGGTGCGGATCAACCACATGACAAGATGTTTTCCTCGTTGATGTAGCTTCTGGCCTCTTCTTGTCTCCGGATACCCTTCGAACTTCTTTTCCAAGGTCGAATACATAAATATACCTGCTAGCTGACATACATCTCCTAGGTTTTTCAACGCCAACGGAGGTGGATCTAGTGGCACGTCAGGAGGTGGGAGTCGAGATGCTCAGCTCGAAAAACTATTCGATAGCCTCCGAAGTGAGTGTGCGGCTTGTGACATCCACCAACACCTTACTAATATACTGTCTAGACGAAAAGGAAGATGGCAAAGATACCCTTGGCGCCGATTCGGCCATGAGCTATCTTCAGACTCTTGGCGTAGGATTAGAAGACGCCTCGCTGTTTCTTGCCGTCGAGCTACTACAAGCGCCGAGCATCGGCGAGATTTCACGGGCCGGCTTTATCAGCGGCTGGAAAGAAGCTGGGTGAGCGCCCCCTTCTTCCCTTCATTACCATGTGTCCGTTTGTGCCAGTGCCAAGAATTTCGAGGACTCGCCATAACCGTGTTGCTTTTGCGGCCGAAAAGGACCATTCCGACGGGGCCAGCCACTTCGTTTCGCTTTTCGCTTGACTAACTACAATTTACATGTAGGGTGGAGGCGAAGACACAGGCGCAGGCAGCACACCTAAAATCTCTCGTCAGTTTGATGACTAGGGAACGCTCTTTGTTCCGAAAGGTCTATCGCTATGCTTTTGTGGCCGGCAAGGAAGGTGATCAACGGGCACTCTCACTGGAACTAGCCCTCCTTTACTGGGACACGCTGTTCAAAAAGCCAGGCCAAAGCTGGGTTGGATCGTACCGGAAGACCGACTGGCTCCCCGAGTGGACAAAGTTTCTCCAAGAGAATTGGAAACGATCGGTCAACCGTGACATGTGGAATCAGACCCTCGAGTTTGCCTTCAAGAGCATGGACGATGAAACCCTGGGCTTCTGGAGCGAAGAAGGTTCTTGGCCTGGCGTGATTGATCAGTTTGTGGCATGGTACAAGCGCAAGTCTGAAATGGAAGTAGATGCTTAGCACACGGCACCGGGAGCTCCGCGGGCTCTGGGTCTTCTTGGTCCGCGTGCCTGACTGGACGACTTGAACCGACGCCACAGCATGCCAGAAGTGCCACTCGTACCGGAGAAAACGTTGCTAAGCGCGCTATTAGAATGAAATTGGAGTGGAAGTCGATGAAATTAGCAGCGTAGACCAAAGGTCAGTGAGTTGATAGACGGGGAGCGCGAATCAACCCGAAGGATCTATGCGGAGCAGAACCTAACGGTTCGGTGAGCATAACTTCGTGGGAAACCGGGCTACCAGCTGGACTATATGGATACCAGCCCCTCAGAGATTACAGATGGGTGAAATTCGCATCGCCGGTGGACCAGCGGGACATTGCAGCGGATGGCACAGGGCTTGGGCATGACCATGCCCGGAACAAGCCTGGTTTGGGCAGTGGATGGCTAGCCACGGCCGTAGCCCATCATCATTCAATTCATTTACCGCGAAGAGGCATGCATGTGTGGAAGAATAGCTAGAATATACCTGTTAGACCGACTCTCAGGAGATATCAGCAACACACTTCCAAATTACGGATCACAGCATCTCATGTAGATAAATCATGCATTGGACAGATTATGGTTTTCAGATTTTGATGCGTTGAAACTTTTTTCTCTTTTTGTTGACTCATGTGTGATGTACACGATAGATAGGATTCAACCAGAGGATGTTGATTCCTACCACGGCACACCATTATATCGTCCATCGCCTAACCCGAAGATCTCTCCCGCTCATGAGACCGGTCTATCTTGTGTACTGTCGGTAATCTAGACATTTCTGCCAGCTGCTCCTGCGGGCCAAGCTGATCGCACGATACGTATGCTATGATACAAAGTACAGGGTGCCGAAAATAGGGGCCCTTGGCTAAATTTGGGCAGCGGGAATGCAAGATTATATGCCTCTGGACGTCGTCTTGGCCATCCGGACGTCGGTAGAAAGTTTTGTGAGAATCGAAATGGCTCCCGATTATGCGAATAGGGGCTTTCTTTCTCTTCTCTTCTGGCGGGGTGACAATCCATCGGGCTCCTCATCCACTCTTCACGCGAGCCGTCTCGCCTTCTTTCTTCCACTTTGCGCGGCCCGGGAGCATCACCGTTTCCCTCTGTTATACACCAACTACATCCGCGTCACTGTCACTGCCTCCGGTCTCATCGATGGTTCAGTGCGCACGCCGCAGTCGTCGTGGGGCGTAATCAGGTTAGGTTAGGTTAGGTTACTCGGAGCCGGGCTTGTTCCAGCTGACGCCGCCCATGCGGCTCATGGTGGCGAGCTTGCCGTCGCCCAGGCGGACGCTGGAGTGGCGGATCATGCGGGGGTCGGAGCGTAAGATTTTGCGAATCTCCTCCTGCGTGGCCACGCTGGAGTCGAAGCGCATGGCGAAGTAGTAGCCGGTGGTGTGGCGCATCGCGTTCAACGTGGTGGCCTTGGGCAGCGAGAACTCGCCCCAGTTCGCCAAGCCGCGGATCACGCCCTTCTGCTTCAGCACGAGCTGCCCGGCTGCGAGGACGATTCTGTAAAGATGTTTTTTTATTTTAGTGTGAGGATCATGATCGTTGGGCTGTTTGGGTCGTCTGGATTGTATAACGGGGATAGTTGCAGCTGAAGATAGAAGCTAGGTTCATGATGCTAACTGGCCCAACCTGTCGAGCAGGAGCCGCAGAGCAGCGAACATAGGATGAGCCCAGAGGAAAAGAAATTAAGTGTCATCATGATGATACATACTCTCGCACCTCAGCGAGACTGTTCGGCCGAACCTAGAACACAAGCAATCGTCTAGTTAGCTAGGTATTCCTCAATTCTTCAAGCATTGACATTCTCTATGCGCTGCGTTCGTTCCCAATTTCTTTCTTTGACCTTGTTCTGCAAGTTTAATGTCTTGTCCCGATCTCCCAAGCACGATGTCGCTTCGTCAATGAGTGGGCGAATAAGGGTTGAACGATATGGAGGCGGCTGATATAGATGTAGAAATTGCTAGGAAAATAGGAGTAACCCACAATCCCAATCAGTTCGTACAGCATCTTGAACGTCACCGTCTCGATCTTGGATGCGCTCGTCGTTGCATGCGCTGTCTATTCGTCTAGTCGAGCGCACGATCGGAGGGTCGATAACAATCGCCAAGGATTGGGAAATCAGGCGGTACCCTTTATTGTCTTCGAATATTGATCTCTATTCGTAGATGCTCGTTTGCGACGCCGCCTTCTCCGCCGAAAGAAAGAGCCGAATGGTGCGATGCGACGCCAAAAGTTGTATGGAGATAGGTGACGGAGATCGATTTTTGATAACGATTAAGGTACCCCTGCAGAAACCTGCCTAGGTGCACCTACATCGGTATATTTCCCGAACTAAGTAACTCGGTACTTATATACCCGTTTCGGAAAGTGCGTGTAAGTTACCTATTACAGTTATTAAGTGCATCGATTGTTGGATGATATTGTAACTATGTAACCTACTACGCATCGTATTCATGTTGGTGTTTGCAGATACATTGACCATTGATAATGAGCAATCTATACTAAAATTACGTATTGATTCACCCCATAAAGATCCCTACCGGTACAGCTTGTAAAACCACAAGCTCGAGGACGGCCAACTCTGCAACCAGTATACAGTAGACATACAAATGCCAGCACGTAGTGAGTAGCCTGTTGTTGCACAAAGAGGCCAGGTAGAGTTTCATAGCGTCATCTATATGTGTACTTAGTTGATACAAGGTAAGATACTCCCTAAAACCAGATGGGCCGCGGTATGAAAATAGGCACTTAACAAACGGAGGCCTCGATTGTATGAAGTAATTACCAAGTAATGGGCATGAGACGTGGTTAGACAAACAAATAATATAGAATGTCGTAGCACAGGGCGATTCGCTCATGTTGTGTCCGGCAGTGAAGAGCACGAGACAGGGTTTGGAGTGACACGCGCACAGTCTTGGGAATTAGACCCAGAAGTCGTCATAAATATGCATATACATTAAAGCTGTTTGATCGGTGTAAGACGGAGCGAGTATGGAGGTAACTTACGAGTATTTTCTGGATGTAGTTCTTCGTATAATATATATGGTCACTCATCTCTCACATGGCACCAATGCTGGTCGAGGCTGTTAATAACAGACATACGGGTGAAAGTGAAATCACCTTCTCTAGCATGTAGAAAGGCGCCTCTTGACGGTGGTTTGTGATATGTTCTACTAGTTACCATCGTATGATACTGCTTGCTATAGGAGGCCGGATGCAAGGGACGAGGCAGCGTAATGTCACACTGGGAATCTGCAAATGAATGGAAAATGAGGTCTGGAAGCTACTAGTACAGCACGACACGGGTACTACTTAATTTTACTTGCACTGCCCTAAATTTGTGCAGGTGAGCTGGTGTGACTACGCACGAGACGGAAGCCTGGATCCCGGTATGCAAGACAGCGGAAGTAGTAGTAGTAGTAGCAGCTCTATGTATGAGGCCTTGCGACGAATTCTACGTAACTTTAGGAACTGGTAAGCCAGACTAGATGAAATCGTACGCGATCATGATCATTAGCCGGGTCTATCTAGTTTTTTCCGCCTATTAGTGTACATTCGGGGAGGGAGAGACTCTGCGTAGAATGCGAGCTGCTCCTCTGCCCCTGTGAGGTGCATTTACCATGCAGCCATTATCATGAAAAAGGGAAACCGATCGATCCCTTGAATGCCACTAAGCCAGTCCATCCTATCTTTTTGAACAGCCTGCTCATGTGCCCTTTCTCCAGGCACGTTTGGGCCGTCCCGAGTATGTACCGCATCGTCTCCTCCGATGTCTATGCTCTATATGTTGGTTGGTCTCCGTCCGGTGGCTCAGTGGAAACACGCCACATTCCAACCCTGGGTCTATGATTCCCTGTTTACTTGCCATAACGCATTATCCATTCGTCGAGAAAGAAAACCTCCGCAAAAATTCCCCGTGTATAGCCGTGTCCGGACGAGATGGTGTGCCTCCTGAGGATGAACACACTCTCAAACACACACTATCTCGCCATCTCGAGGCTCACCAAATATTATGTGTGTGTGTGTGTATCCAAACGCCTTATCCAGTGTATAGTACAGAACGCCACGGTCGGCCTATTGTGCCTGTGTCTCCAAGTGTATGTGTGTCGGTGAACTTCTCGCTCGCAATGACTGCCAAAAGGGGATATCTTTGTGGAATCACACAAGCCGCCAACTCCCATGGTTATTGAAAATCAACGCAGTAAAGTAAACATAAGAAACGAAAATGAGGTTGTGCGCGAACATAGAAAGGGGGGGTGGACCAAAGCAGTTCTCCAGGTGTTGCAACGTTACGAGGGAGATTATCTGCTTGTTTGCCGAGCCCCTTGGGCCTGAGCCACGCCGTCTGAAAATGTGTCGGAATTCATAGCATTCCACGCCTTTTCAGGACGGTCACTCCAAGCCGATAAGACCAACGTCGCATTAAGGACTCGCCGGCTCCTGCCCTCCTGGACTGTCTTCTTGCTTAACCGGACTCTCCATTGCGGTATCTACACGCTGTCTCTTATATCCGCGCGGCATATCGGGTTCGGAGTAGTCGCCGGCAAAATCTTGCGGTTCGTCCGCGCTGTCTACTTGGCCGAAGGATCGCCGGCTACGGCGTAGGGCCGGGCCCTGTTCGCTTAGGGAATGGCCTGATGCCTCCCTTTTGGCCTTGAGCTTCGGTGTGCCTTTTGCACCACCCCTATCGTTGACTCTATAACCGGAAGGGCGCCCGATATTGCCAAACCCGTGCTTCTCGCGCAGAGCCTTCAGCTTTGTGTCATGGTAGAGGTCATGGATGGTCTTGGACAAGCTAAACTTCTCGCCCTGTGCCGTGGCGATCTCGAACAGGCGCTGTCGGAGCCATTCGAGAGGCGCTATTCCTAGATCAAACTTCTTGAGTTCCTCGTGCACGTTGACCAACCGGAATACTGTGTCATAGTTGACGAAGGTCTTATAGACTCTGTCCATCATCTCTCGACTGGCAAACTGCAGAGGATGGAAGCATCCGTCCCTCAGGAAATCGAGTACGGCTTGGCCGCGGTTGACTTGGCGGTTGGCCAGGAACATAGTATGGCGCACGGCGTGGGGGTCTCTCCGCAGACTATCCAGTTTCTCACTCCACTTGTCGAGCGAAGCTTTGACTGTCTGCTCGAGGTTTTCCCACTCAGGGTTCCAGAATGGGTGTTTCTCCGAAATCTTCTCCAGGGGCACGCCAGCAAACATAGGGGGGTGGGTGATGAAGGAGCCATTGTCTTTAAGAACCAGAGTCTCGCGGGTGATTTCTCGAGTATCTGCGACGGTCGACTCGGCTCCGGGACTGCTCATCTGAGATGCAGGGTCTCTGGCGCTCGGTAGAGACTTGCGGCCGCGAGACGATCTCGTGCTGCCCTCGGGGGACGCGTTGGACAGATCTGTAGGATTCGTGTTAGTAAAAATCTCGAGACTGTCTCCTATCTACTCACCAGTCACTGTGGACAATGCTGGCAAGCTTTGTCTCTCTCGCGACTTAGCAACACCCTGTCGATCGTACCGGGAGGCATGATCCGCGGGTGCTTCGGAATACAAGATGGGAGACAGCTTGAGGCCTTGATCGGGCGGCGGTAGAGGCGCAGCGTTCTTTCGGACCGGCAAGGCATGACGGCTAGGCTGCACGTCCTCGTCGACCGGGTTATGGAAGACATTACCGAACAAATTCCCAGGGTCGGATCGCTTCTCTTGTCTTTGCTCTTGCACGCGGCTGCTTCGTCGTAGCGGTGGGCCATTAATACTCGTCCAGGCGGCAGCAGGATCCGGGAGTGTTCGGCCATGGCCGGCAGCGCTTCCGGGAGCTTCTCCGGGGGCTTTGGACGCGGGAGTCTCGCGTGCGCGGGCGAACCAGCCCTGCTGAGAACGGTCTTCATCTTGGCGCTGAGCCTGGAGAACGGCTCTTCTCTTCTCAAACTCGTGGCTCAGGCGTAGTTTCTCTGCCATTTGAAACTCGATATTCGCATCCACGTTTGTCATGGCAATCTGCAGATTCGATTTTCTGTTGTACAACTCGCCAATAGCTTGCTCCAGCTGCTCGATGCGTGAGGCATGTTCGTGCGCAAGTCCCGCATCTTCTCGGTCTCGCGCTTTCTTAGTGGTATGCCAATAATCCGCCTCCATCGCCGGCCAGTCCTGTGCCCCCGTTGGCGGCCCGGTGTTAGACGACATGGCAACTCCTTGGATCATTAAATGATGCGTGTGCCCCACACAATACCTAGCAACCGAACCCGTCAGTATGATTAGCTTTATAGGCCTAAGTCCTGCGAACGAGTGAGGGGTCGGGGGCTAGGTTTCATGGTCTTGTGTGTAAGTATGTATGATTCCTTCCCAGATGTTGTGTTTTCACAACATTGTACACACGAACAAGCTCTCCAATCTGCAGTGGCTTAAATTTGTACCTGCCATGAGACTGGCCAAAGTGTTCAGGGTTTGGCCTGAGGTAGTGCTGTGGTGTGGTAGCAGGGTGGGTAGTAAAGCTGCAAAACCGGGGGAATGAGAATAGAGGATAAACAGCAGGCCTAGCTGACACAATTATATCAACTAGCCAAGCTGTAAGAACACTGTTGACCACGTAATACCACTGCCATGCAGTTGTGGCTCAGTAGCGTCACGGTTGAAAAATAAAGACAAGTATTTCGGAGCATGCCTCCATATGGCAAAAGCCAAAAAGAAAAATAAAGATGGAGGGACCGAACAACGAGCAACCAGTGAGAAGAATAATGGATTTGGGAGAATTGTGAACTTGGCTGGAGCAGGATTATGGAAAGGAACCACACAACAGAAAGTACATGGGGGTAAGACTGGGAACATATCTGGGAGACTATGATGGTCAAGAGAAATATGTTAGAGCCGGAGGTTTAGAAAACATACGTACAAGAGTTACGAGCGTATAGATGTGCTACATAAGTCCTCGTGGACTATGCCACCGTCCATAGACAGGAACGATTTAGTAAGACAGAACGCCTCAGCACTCTGGAAAAGCAGTATCCCACAGGAGAATGTTGATAGCCGCACACCGGCCACGCATAGGTAGGCGGTAACCTTCTCGAATTCGGTGCTGCAGTTGTTCTTGTTCTTGTTCTAGTTCTTGTTCTCGTGATAGTTGTCAGACTAGTAGAGGTGTGTATATGTGTGTGTGTATGCGGACGTGATGTTTGTTAAACAGATGAGGTATGAACGAGCGTGTAGGAAGAAACTGGGTTGTTAAATCCGCCAACACGTTGGTGGTTAGTCCACCTTAGGTATTCTGGGAGGAGGTACCTAGTACCTAGGGTCGCCGGTACTTCTAGGCAGGTAGTTTCTCAGATTATCGGTTTGCTTGACTATGCGGGTGCAAGAATAATAGATCATTAGCGTGGTGGGTGAAGAAGGTATAGGAAATATTCAAAGAGCTAGAAAACCCCTGGTGACTTCTCGTGTGTCTTAATGGCTGAATGCACCACCAGCAAAGAGAGATACGAGAAATGAAATAGTTAGGCGTCGAATAGATGATAGCGGATAAGAAGGAAAGAAAGGCTACGTAGGTTGCCAAGCAAGAGTGCAGAGATGTGCCGAATAAAATGAATGAGTGCAGCTACGTAGTACCGTCTACTATTGAAGGTATTGGTGAATACCTTTTCGAGGGAGGGACCAGTATACATAAGATATCGGGTGAATTTGCAAATTACAGCAAGTACCCCAATGTACCACATTGCGAAACTTCCGCCTTAGGTACCTGCAGCACAATGCGGGTACTACATCGAAAGCGAGTGAGAAGCGGTTGAAACAATGAAACCAAGGCCAAGGGATAACGCGGCGTAAGGCGAGAGGAAGCTTGTCACCAAAATAGTAACCTGGGATACCGAAGCAACTGAGCCGCAGATACATGCATATGCGAGTGGGTATAGAGGAAAGTAGAGTGGGTACCCGCTTGACTCTGCAGGACACCATATGTAGACAACCTAGCAGAACATGTATAATGCAAATAGCTGATAGGTGGTCATAAATAGATGGCAGGAACTAGGGGAAGAAAAAATGAAAATAAGAGATGAAAAAAATAAAAATTCCTGAGCACGTGAGAATATAAGAAAAGAGAATCAAACTTACCTATGTTAGGCATTTGTTCACTGCCCCTCGCAAGATCTTGACCGATTTATTTGACTGGAGAAGTGGTGCCAGTTCTCTCCCTAGCAAGTACTTAATCAATTGAGGTTAGTTACAGGGGTAGTAGTGGTGTAGCATAACGTATCAACAAGATGCGCGCGGAAATCAACAAGCAGCAGTAAGACAGGGGGTAATATTGGAAAGAAACGCGGTGCATATGCGGATGTACTGCAATGCGATTGATTTAATGAATGCTGACGGTGGAACTCGAAGAAAAGGGTCCCTTAGCAGTGGAAAATTGGAGGTGCGTGAGGGTTGACAATAGGAAAATCGAAATGCGTTGATTGCCTAGATAGGTATAGTCTCCGGAGAGAACATCCTTGAAAGGGTATATGGCATACCCTATAAGTGAGTACTTGAGGCGCTTAGGTAGGCTAGTACTGCAGGTATGTACTGTACTGTACCCGCTAGTACGGTATATTAGTGGACTGTTGTGGTGCATATGTACTTCTGCAGGTACTACTTCGCCTGTTCAAGTATAGTATCCACCAAGCGTGCATGTGTATACTTACAACAACCTTAAAACGTTCGATGCTGAGCTGAATTCGGGAACCACAAATGACATAAGGAATCCCTAAGAATGGGTGTGGCCAAACGATTAGTTGATTGGATACCCATACAAATTTTCGTGGGCATCTTCGTGTTGCGAACAAAATTTCTTTTTTCTTCTTCCGCAGACCAAAGAAATGGACGAAGGGTTGTAGTGGCCGGCAGAAAGGGTAATGAAAGGGGGATACGGAGTAGTATATTAGGTAAATACTAGATGCGCATGCCGAAGAATAGCAAGAAAATACGAGACCATGCCTCTCTATATCCAGGCCAATGCATCTACTAGCAAGCTGATTTCTAAGCCATGAAGACTTCACTGTATGTAGGCACGAATACGTAGGTGTGATTATTATATAACGTACCTAGTTGTGGACTAGGGTAGAGCGCCCAAAGTAACTTTAGAATATCTTCTTAGAAGTTTCGCACGTGAGTGAGAGATGTCTGCCCAGATCGTGTTCGGTAATCACTTATGACTGGCGTAATGGAATGAAGCTAGGATCAGGGTTCTGAAATCGTACCTAGGTTGTTCAAGAATTCGCTTGGGATATTGTTTGTAAGAGTGGGTGCGAGAATATTAATGCGACAGGTGCACATGATAACGGACGCGGCAGAGGTTGGGCGACGCGGTCGGAGAGATTCTATTCATGCCCCATCTCCTTTGGTCGAATGATTGATAATTGAGAACAAATACAATGTAATGCCGGTGTTAGTTTATTCGGTGGAGAGGGGCTTTGTGTTTATGCGTGTCTGTACTTCGTACTGCGGACTGTTTTGCTATATGCAAGGGGCATGGGTGCGAAGACTACGAAACGAGATAGGGATAAACGCTCAGTAGGCAGATGTTTGCCTTGACTATGTCACATAACATTTGCTTAGTACTCCGGTACTTAGTATGAAAGAAGCATACAGTAGAGGAGATTTACTAGGAGGTCAAAGTAGGGATTGGGCAAGCAGGGTATCCAGTGACCCGATAGGAAGGAGACTCGGCAGCTAGAGTTGGCCAATTTTGCTAATTGGAACACCATTATAATCTCAGATTACCTGTACTATTTATTCCTGGTATGGGGACAGTATGACCTTCTAACTTGCTCTGAGTCGGAAACTTTTAGGCCATGTTAGTAGTACAGATAGCTCTGCTCACAGCAACTGAGTCATTCATATATTCTGTACTCGTCTAGGCCAACAAATCCTTGGCGAACGACCTACTGTATATTACTCTGTGGCCAGCACGAAGATATGCTCTAGGGTAAGTAGGTGGGCAAGCGGTGTCAGTTATCTATTTTCAACCGCTCGAGGCATCCTATCGTGAGTACCTTCTCAAAAACATATCTGGGCAAGTATTTGGGTTAGACACTATGTATGTACTTAGTTAGTGTAAATGTACCGTGCAACAAGTGTAGTCGTAAGAATAGGATACCATCCCTACCCTATGGCAAATACAGGGGAGAGAGAAAGTGGGTAGTAGTATAAGGTAGGATTGCCTACTGCGGTATGTTGGTGGCTTGTCTACAAATGGCTTCTGCACATCATCAATTCGCCGCAGCTATGCGTCATCAGGAACAATACGTAACTTAGCTACCTACACCTGTACAGCATCTACAACTACCTAGGGAAGTTACACAAACTCTGCCTGGCCATCCCTTCTCCCTAAGATTGATTAATTATCTATAGTACAGCGCAGAGCACTTGGACACAGCATTAAGCAACACGGGATTTCGTCTAATTTGAAAAGCCGCTGTTGCTCACTTGACTATCGGTGTAATGTAGTATTAGACAAATCAGCAGTGTAGATATGTAGCGTTGGGAGCCGAGACCATCTACTCGTTAGACTAGTTACAATGGGGCTTAATAGATGATTAGCTGACAGTCAGTTAGTATACTCTGTGCACGCCGTCCGAAAGACTACTTCCTAGATAGGTAGGTATATTACGTAGTGCAGGATCTCTGTAGCGCAGTCCAATAATTAACCAACCGTCAGGATCAGTATAGAAGGTTGAAAAGCGCAATATCTTCAATCTACCTAGTGCAAAGTAAGGTACTTTGCAATACCTGCATGGACAGAGCATCAAAACCATGGCCTATAGTCTCCTTGCACCAATAAGCTGGTACGCCTACTTACTATACAATTTGAACTTAGGCTGAGATCTTTCCATCATACCTAGGTCAGATAATAATTACGGAGGATTGTCTTTGGCGTGCCCGGTGAGCATGATGTTAACGAGCCCCTTGCCCATATGATGCTGGTGGCTCTATATGAATGGCTACGAACAAGACTAGTGGTGGCCTATAGGGAAAATATCTATCTTCACGCTTCGCAACCTGACACAGCATCACACATACATGTGTATGTGTCGCAAGATTCACCATGTCACTTATTCCGTAGGCAATATATACATGGAAAGTAGCTACATGGGTGTCATGGCCTGACAGCTGTGGGCCTCTTTGCCAAGAAGGGAGGGACCATCTGAAATAGAGGGTTGCGTATCGGCTTTGCCGTGTCTGCCGTCTCAGCCTGCGCGCTAGAATGCACCGATGCATTCCATTCCTTCTGGAAAACTTCGAACAGTGGGGCCGGCCCACTGTCATCCAGCAGATCTTTAATAGTCTCTGGGCGCATGCAGGGATGATTTGAGATGATGCGACCATCCAAAGTACCTACTACTACCTATGTCACCAAGAGCCTGACCACAGAGCACGTTGGTTTGTGGCATGTTGCCTCACCTCTGCTCGCCTGCCTAGCAAATAACTCGTCATAGACAGAGCTGGGCAGAGGCTGGGTTAGCGAAAGTTTTTCTGGCAACAGATATTCGGATGCCTCGCTCCGAAAGGGGGACACAATGCCAAGCGCAGCGCACCCCGACAGGGACTATTACAGTCTCCAGCGTCCGCAGCACGAGCGTCTACCTACCGCCTACGCCGGACCACGATCACACCTCATAATTATACTTCGGACTACCGGTATACTATTTACAATACGATCGGCAGCCTACGCGCGTATGCATCGAGGGTTGTCAGCTTTGAAACTAGCGAGGGAAGAGAGCCTGCTCTGCACTTGTCTTTGCGTCAATAAATCAGTGAGTATTGAAGCATTTACAGCTGAGCGGATCTGATATGCAATTGGATGCCTCACTTCCAGGTTAGATCTAGCAATGCATGATGTATGTAAATGATGTACCTAATGATCAGAGAACTGACCACATCCATACATACATAATGTACGGAGTACCTGTGGGAGGGTAAGTACTTGCGTGGGTAAAGTTTTTAGGCGCCTCCTTAGCGTGCTACTCAATACTATTTCTGGACAAGGGTGGTGTGTCAAAATAAGTAGGTACGTATGTACGAAGTATGTACTTAGGCCCGCATCATGTAAGTATATTAATTATGTCAGATTACGGGCTGGCTCCCTCTATTACCATCAATGTCCGGTACGTACCCGCATCTGAACGAAATAATAATAATTCAATTTAGCAGTTGGTAGGTTTATAGTGTAGGTGTATCCGATAGGATGGGGCACGTCTATTCCTAAAGAAGAACAATGTAGTCACGCACCGCCTCGAAATTGCTGACTTCTTACGCCGGCCAAGGTAGTATGCACTAGAACTATACGAAATTATAGGTTTGATGACATGTCACGATACACGACTATGCAGGCTATTTTATTGCCATTACTCGCCTATGTATTATCTATTCCCCCGTCGGGACCGGTTGGAGGAAGCATCTATAGTTCGGGTAGCGCTCACGCGCGTGTGCCTCCTTGTAGCAAAGATCGAAGTTTCATCAGCGGTGTACGAAGTATACACGAACCAGCAGAGAAGCGGTGCAATCAATCCAGAATATTACCATCGGGCTGGCCTATCTCATCCGATAGTGTCACGCCGGCGGGAAAATATTGACTTAGACGCCTTAGCATGCCAGCGCACTCTGGCCCTACCATAGACATGAATTCGATGGTGATTGGCGCGTAATCCGCAGCAGTATTGGATTGTTAGATCTCACGAACCGTTCCATACGAAAATACGCGCAGCAACGAGTGGCAAGTGTATGGTACTTCTTTTATTGAAGCCCTACAAAGTATGGTGATCTTAAAGCGGCCTACTCCGTATGTTCGGCTGGGAACCATGGTTCAGGGGTGCTGGCCTATACTTCGCGGCAGGATTGATCAGATCCCGATGTAGATGGCGGGAATGACGACACCCGTTAAGTTGCTGGCCAAGACTGGATCGCCAATATGCTGGCGTACCACCAATACTGCACTTCTATGTAGGTACTGTACATACTTCAATAAGTAAGCAACTGTAGCGTAGTCTACAGATACTGAGACACGGTGGATGGCTGTTGGGGGCCTCTGCACTCATTTTCTATTGCCTACCTGCCAGATATGATAGAGCACTGTGAAACTCATGTGTAAGCAGGACCCCGTCGTAGGAAGTCAGCAGCATAGGCTGGATCCCGTTACTTAAAGTAGACGACGTTCATCAATCACACCAGCCTTGCGCTTCGGAGAGAAGTAAGGCCATATTTGTTGACGGAGATCCCTTTCCAACAAACAACGTAGGAGCCATAATTTGAGTTCAACGCCACAGGACTTTAACCAAAACAGCCATGTTCTTGCGAGGCTTCGGGGATGCAACGCCAGAAAATTGCGCTCGCGCAGCCGCCACGACGAAGTAGTTAGCCAAGCGTGAGAACGACCACAAGCCATACGGTTGGTGGGAATACGCCGTCGTACTAGGAATCTTATTCAATAAAGTGCGGCTCCAGACAAGATGACCCGAGCGGTACTTAATACCCTTACCATACCTCTTACTCGCAAGGCTCCGAATCAGCCTCGTCAGCGCGACGTCGCAGAGACAGGAAACCCTTGGTTGTTAATCGCAGCAGCAGTCACCTCAGATGCCTCGGTGAAGAGAGATCGGATTCAAGCGTTACCTCTACGGGCAGAATATCAAGCCAACTATCAAATACACAATGCAACGAGAAGTAAGTGGTATTTTGGGGGTGATTATCTCCCAGTACACATCCCACACAAGGCTGCTCGCATTACAGTCGCGTTCTGGTACGTGGTCGCGGGCTAGCTGTGTGTAGTGATTAAGTCCACTACCTATCAGCATAGGACAGACCTACCGCGAACGAGACGCCCATCAGATAAGATCACGGCGCATAGTGTCCAGAAGATGTATGGCAGAGCATCGTGGCAACTAGAAAATTGTTGGTCTTTCACACGAGATATATAACGCGAGTAATTTTTATGCAGCTTTTCGTGGGGCAAATGTACAAGGCCATGTAGGCTATAATGAACTCTTGTCGTTGGCCCCATCCCTCAACGGTACCAGTACTCGGGCTTGACGTAATCGGCAAAGGTCTTGGGTTCCTCGTAAGCGTGTTCGTCGTGGTGATGTCCGAGTAGCTCATCCGGGGGACCAATGTAATTCATCTTGTACACGCTACCACACTCGGGGCACCGCTCAATGGGCCGCTTGCGAGACATCTAAAGCAGCGGGCGCACCATGTTAGCTCATGGAAGAAGCCGCATAAGGGATTAGGATTAGAATAGACGTACGCCAAGCCAGTTGACAATATGGGAGTCGGCGGGGTAACCGGTGCAGCCAGCATACTGCTCCGGGCCGACCGAGTTGACGAGGATGGGGTCTTCGAGGGTTCCTAGATGGCATGTCAGCTCCAGCGCTCTCGTGGCAGCACGAGCAGAGAGCGGATTGCGTACCTTTCCTGGAAGCATCGAGGGGCCGCATGTCGAAGACGTCTATGCCCTCCATCTTGCCGAGAATCTCCAAACGCTCCAGACCGGTGGACTGCTCGAGATCGGTGGGGATGGTTCCGGGGGCGGCGCCGGGGCCAATGAGATCCTCTTTGGTCTTGATGTCTATTTCCAAGCCAGGCAAGGTTAGCGCGAGCCCGATGGACGGCGACGGCCACGAGAACAGTGGCAGCCATAGCAATAGCCGCAACCCGTGACACGGCTCGGGATGCGGCTGGGGACACGTCTCATCGTACCGTAAAAGGTCTTCATCTTGTAGCCACCAGGAGCCTTGGGCTCCATGGATTTCACATCCTCAGGAGCCTTGGACTCGTCAGATTTCGCATCTCCTGCGTGAATTTTGCGTCAGAATCGGACATTTCATCTCGGGCCACCGCAAGCGGCAGAAGCTCCGGGGTTCGAGCTCCGGGGTTCGAGCTTCAAGCTTCGAGCCTCGGGCTGTGGACTCTTACGTCGGACGGCAGATACGCCAAAGCTGCGGCGGGCGACGGCGACAGCGGCACCTCGGCGAGCAACGGCGGCGGCGGAGCGTTGCAGGAACATGGCGGCGGTGTTGCTGCTGTTGTCGTCCTCGTCGTCGTTGTGGCTGCTATTGGTGCTGTTGCTGGTTACGTTACGGTTGTGGTTGTGGGTGGGGTGCAGCGATAGGGACGGCGAAGAGACAATGAGAGGCCGGCGAATGAGCGAGGGATTTGCGGTGGTCTGATTTGACAATGCAGACAAGTCCCGAGCTCAACCCGACTGCCCAAGTGGGACTGGGATGAGAGAGGTGCTTTCCCGATTGGGATTTATGATGGCTCAAACCAGTGCAGTACTGTATCACGTGATCGCCAGCCATCGCAGTCTCTTATCATCTTATGTAGGTACTTTGTGGCCTTCAGCATGGGGACTTCAAGTTCCAAGCTACTAGGTCCTGGATAATCTAATTGCATCGCGGCATTTACGAGCGGTTGCCCCTGTATTCCAGGTTGGGTAGGCGGTATAACCGAGATAGTTTAGGTACCTAATATAGAGCATTCATGGCCGAGGCGTTACTATGGCTACTGACCTAGGTAATAAAGAAGTTGTTCTGCATGAATGATCTCACAGTATCGTGGTAATGATGCAAAAAGGACAAAACTTGCATGCCTATCTGAGCTAGCACTCGCAACTCGCTATCTAGACTCTTCGGTGTTTCTCTCTAAGCTAGCTAGTCAACGTGCGTAGTTGACGAGAAAACGCTATGCGCACAACTGAAGCAATCCTTATCTTGACCCCATTGATGTCACGTACTACGGCCAGAAACAGCGAAACTCCCCGCCTATGTTGCTATTTCAGCCGTAGGTACACGCTTAGATCTCTGTTCTCTGTCGAGATGGTATGTGGAACGACTGCAGGATGGCTTGCTCCTGGGCCGCGGAGGTATACACGAGATCTGTGCCGCCGCACTTCTTCATCTTGGCCTCATCCTCGGTGATCCACAAGAAGGCGACATGCTCGTTGGGGTCAAGTTTCACGTCGTAGGCATAGACGTCGACGACGAAGGAGTACTTACAGACGCAGGCGGGCCGGCGCGTGAGAAAGGTGTACCCTCTCCCGACCTTCTCGGGCACGTGCCGGGTGCGCAAACCCGTCTCCTCCCATAGCTCCCTCACAAGGCCGTGCAGGATCGACTCGTCCTCCTTGTCGATGGTGCCGCCGGGCACTTCCCACCGCAGCGGGTACGAATCATGCGGCGCGCGCTGCACCACCAGCAGCCGACCCCTGTCGTCGAAAACAAAGGCACCGACGCAGACGCCCTGGATCGACGAATTCGTCTTTAGGTAGTCTGTCAAGGGGAGTATGAATTCGACGACTGATGGGTCCCAGGTGAAGGACTGAGGCGGCCTAGTCGCCGACGGGGCGATGGCGGTCGCAGCGTTTGTTCTCGCCGATGTTGCCGGTGGAGGAGGCGCCATCTCGATCCTGCGCATGCGACTGTATATGTGCGTATACGTATGCGTATGAGCGTATGTGTATTTATGACAACGTGTATGCTAGTGAGTATGAATGCAGAAGAGTAGATGGGCTATAAGCCAATATCTGACGAGGCGTTCCGGCTTATTGTGCTTCGTAGAAGTTTTTAGATAAAAGTGTTGTAGGAGAATAGATTGGTAGTATACCGTCACACGAGCTTAAGTACTCTGTACGGGGTGCTATAGCTACTGGTTTCAATGCGAAGCGAGTATACTACCTACATAGTAGGCAGGCAGCAGGCAGCAGGAAGTGGCAAGCACTAGCTAACACGATGAAACTTCTCTTTCCTCTCGTCTGCCTCGTTCAATAAGGGAAGCTTCAGGTAGGATGCTGCACCTGTATGTAGATATGACTCACCGTTTCACTCTTAGTGAGCGTTAGTTAGGCCAGGCGGTTAGGCGAGGTAGAATCGTTGTTCATCAAGCGACACCAAACAGCCATCACAATAACTTTTGATAGATAGATATTGTACAGAGAAATCCTGCGTTCGCCTGCTTAGAAGGTGTATAAAAATGTAAAGGCATTCTAAAGTCTAGGTTGGGCTAATAGATCTTGATGCTTGCACTTGTACTGAAGGTAGGTTGAACAAGCATACCGTCATCTCACTGCAGGAAGCACTAGTGTGCTCTAATATCTCCGTGTAGCTACGGAGTACTACACGTAATATATCGCAGTCTAGGGATACTCTGCGGGTTAGTTGCTAACGTACATAATAGGTAGGTGTCGCTATAACATCAATCGATCGTTTTCCCTGTTAGGTAAGGGAATACAAGACGGCATATGTGGGCGTCTACCCTGCAGACAAGCACATGCATAAAACAATCTAGATTATCTAGCTCGGTGATCCAAAAAGGAAACCAACTAGAAGAGCGAGAAGCACGATATGACGTGCATATATAAAAGTACTTATAATATGCGTAGCCGAAATTGGAGAAGGGGGGAAGGTAATTGAGAAGTTCCCGCACGCACTGAAACAGGCACGCTGCTGCTACTGTACGGTATACCAACGGTTCTAGTGTCCACTCCGCATGGGTACAGTATGTACATAATAAATTACCTAAGCTTAGCGCATTCGCCGTTTTGATTAGACTCGGTCTATTTTGCTAATATTAGTCAAGCTCAAACTTAGCTTATTAACACTACAAATACTTTACGCAACAGAAAAAATAGATGTATCGACTATGCGTGTAGGTAATACTCTACTGTGTCCATTTGCTTCGCGAAAAGCATTCTAGGAACCGCATTGGCTTCAAATATTCAATCTAATTACCGAACACAGACCATACGATAAGCTACGGGTGTAGATCCGACTTGTCAATCTGATCTTGTGAGCTCGACCGTCCTAAAGATATTCAGTACTAAGCAGGTAGGCGATAGAACGAGCTACTTCACAGATGAATGGTCCAATAGCCTATTACGACGGACTAATACTCAGTCAAGAGAAAGTTGTGATACAAACGCACGGGATCTAGTCAATGGCTTGCGAGCTTTGTGGAGCCTTCGATCCAACCTACGATCCAGTCAGTCGAATTTGAAGCAACCAAACGCATCGCCTGTTAACGAGCCAGTGAGGTAGAGATCAAACAGCATGTTCCAAATAATTCAAGATATAACTTTCTAATTACATCCTGTACATGACGAAGCTCAATATCGAGCCGGGTCACCAACGATTGTACTCCGTACCAGACGGCATGAATCTATTTAATCTTCTGGATGTCTCAGTTCAGCTGACGTGGGATAGAGAAAGAGAAAATTAGCTTTGAACGAAGACGGACTGTTCTCAATGTTGAGCACGGCAGTGGCTACGACCACACAATTTACATTCGGAACGGCTCTAGGTAGGTCGGTCTCCGGAGCTTTTTGCCACCTCTCTCTTACGGCCGTAGAACTGAACAGTATTTTTATGAACTCCGAATTCAATAAATGAATCTCGATCTCTGTCGTGACAATGGCGACGGAGATAACATGATAAATCACTTCGAGGTCATACTCAAGACCTTTGACAACCAAAACTCATGGACGACTTTGTTTTCTGCACCGTACTTATTTATGTAAGGTGGGGAAATCTGTACGCACATTTCCGTTTTTATAGAATGCATGATCGGGGTAAGCACAGTCTTGAAGTATCCAACTGAATTGTATTTATCGCTGGTCAATTATGTAGGTGCCTCACGCTCATGACACGTTTTTTATATCCTAGATTCTATTCGCATAATGGCGGGTATACTAACTTGCCACACCAAGCCCAGCTCAACCCACAGTAATACTCATGCTAACTACCCAATAGCGCATATATGATACGGAGGACTTTGCAGGAGAACGTGTCGCCAGGCCAGCCCGTAAAATTCCGCTCGGCCAGCCCTGAGCCGGCCACATGATGGGCGAAATGAGCGTTTGGAGGAGATCGATCAGCCCAAGGCCGCCGTGTCTTGTCCAAGCTGTTAGGCAAGATCTTGGCACCGCCTCCAGTTGTCTGGGCAGCTCTCGGCCGAAACGCCGCCAAAAATCTCGTCGTGGTCGCGCCCCCGTTATCTGAAGAGCTGACCGCGCTCGCAGCATTGCGATCCTTCGCGACCGACGCAGCCGGCGTTGTTTGATCTTCCGGCAAGTCTGATGCCTGACCGGAAAATCTGTCGCTGAACTGCGAACACCGGGCGTGCCCGAACACTGCCTACTTAGGGGCAAGTTGGTGGCTCAGGACAATCAGTGACCAGGACGGTTCCTAGAGCATGCCTGCTCCAATTTGCTTGGGAGCTGCTCATACTCCTCGTAGTAGAGCTTGGCCCGCACGAACCAAGCATGTCTGGTTCCATGTCATTGGTTCCGAGGAGAAAGTAACCGTTTTCTTGTGATCCATCCTCTGCCTATCTTCTGCTGCTACGGGTCTCATCCATTTGTCCGCCTCGTACTCTCTATCGGTGTGGCTCGCTCAGCTTGGCTTTCTGGCTCCTGGAGCTGCCTTGGTATTTTCCTCCTACGGAGCCAAGTCTAAATAGTCACTTTTCTCAGCCTCTTCACCATCTTGCTTATCCATACCGGTGTATAAACCCAGCGAAGCATTAAACGCTCCATTTCTGCTTTTTCTTCTCCCTTTTTATTCCCCTCATTTTTGTGTATTTCTCCCATGACGCCTTCAGTATCATGAGAAGGGAAGAGATTCAAGGGACCCAGTTTCATGCTGTGCAGATTTCCTTGCTTCCGTACCTGGATGATGTATTAGGTTGACAGTCTCTGGGCCCTGTCTCTCATGCGGGCCAAGTTGCAGCCAGAGTTTCTTCAAGCATGTTATTTTCCCTTCTATCCTTCATCTACCTTCATGATTTGGTAGCCAGATATGCCGATGCTTCATTTGTTGAGCGCCGTGTAGACCGTTACGTGAAACTACCCGTTCTTCACTCGACCGACCAACAGGCATTTCCTAGCACTTACGAGCACAAGCGAGCTGCTGCTTCCATACCCCTAGCCAGGAGGGCTGATGTAGCTTATTATGCCAAATGTTCGTTCCCATGTCATTATCATTGACTAAATAGAATGTGGCTGACTTACCCAAAGTAAACATTGGAACACCGCCTCAGCCGGTCTACGTTCAATTAGATACCGGCTCATTTGAACTCTGGGTCAATCCTGATTGCAAAACGCTAGAATCAACGTTTGACGAGCGATTCTGTAATGCAGTCGGCCATTACAATCCGTCTCAATCTTCAAGCGCCGTTGGGCTGTCATTGACTAAAACCTTGAAGTATGGAATTGGTAGCGCCAATATCCAGTACGTGGTAGATAATATTGGCCTCGCAGGTACAGGTACGAACATGGCGCCAGTTTTTCCTTGATATAATACACTAATCAAATTAAAAAGATACTCTTTTACAAGATGTTCAGTTCGGCGTGGCCCTGGACACCGTCGATGAGTTCTCTGGTATTCTGGGTATCGGCCATGGCGAGAACGTAACCATACGCTATAAGAACCTGATCGATCAGCTGGCAGACCAACGAATCACCCTCACGAAAGCATTCAGTCTTGCTCTAGGTAGCAAGAGTGAACAGGAAGGCGTCATCATATTTGGTGGCCTCGACACGTCCAAATTCACTGGTACCCTCCGTACACAGCCCATAATACCAGCAGAAAATGCCCCTGACGGGGTTCCGAGATAGTAAGTACCACCCCACGTGTGCCTTGGTACCATATATACCTCCATCGATATTTTCTCGGAATTGAAAGCAAGATTGGAGTCGTATCGTGCTTGGAGGGCGGTGCGTTTGGGCTGACGCCATGCTGCCTGTAGTTGGATTGGCATGCAGTCCTTGAGTATTACCCCACCGAGTGGAAATACGAGGCAGTACCCCAATACCTCCATGGCGGTTTTTCTCGACAGCGGCGCGACTATCACTCTTCTCCCTACGAGATTGGCGAATGCCATTGCGGCCGATCTTGGTGCGGGTACGATAGACGCGGATGGATTCTATCCGGTTGATTGTAAGGTCAACAACCAACCGGGGACACTCAACTTTGCGTTCAATGGTGTTACTATTCGCGTACCATATCGGGAGGTAGTTCGAGAAGTCGAAACCATCTTGGGCCCCCAATGCTATCTAGGTATTAGTCCCAGTGAAGAATTTGTTCTCCTAGGTGACACGATATTACGATCGGTTTATAGTGAGTAACGATCCACAACTCCGTCCATCAATTATCCTCAGTGCCTGGCCGGAGACTTATCCATGCGACAGCCGTCTTTGATCAAACGAACAACGCCGTCCACATGGCTCAGTACTCCAATTGTGGCTCCAGTGAGAAAGAGATCGCCATTAGTACGGACTTGGGAAGCGTAAAGGGTGACTGCGAAGCGCCCAATTTCCAGGCCGCCGATGCAAATACGGATCCGCTGGACACAGATGGCAACCAAGGGGCAGGGGCAGGGCCGGGCGAGTCTCTCGAATCTGGAGCAGCTACGCGTAACAGTCCTGGTCTTGACGGATGGCTAATGATTTGCGTGGCGAGTTATGCTATGTATATTGTGAGTATGTCTCTTGTATAAAACTGTCAACATATAGTTAAGGGGCGAGCAGAAAATTGAATGCCTCAGGGGCCGTGTTATAAGACTGTCGGGGGCTAGTGGTTCTACAGGCGATATACATAGCTGGCGTCAGATCCCGACAATATCTGGAACTCACTTTTGTCAATGATTAATTAATACTTGAAACTACGCCATGACGACCGAGTGTAACTTCTCCTTGTGAGCCAGCTACTCCTCACCGTGCAATTTGCATATGTACCCCGGCCTAAGTCGCTTATGTCGCTTCTCCAAGACAGCAAACTCCTCAAGAGCTGTTGCCTGCTCACCTAGCCCAGTGACACCGGAAGCCAAGGACAATGAACAGATAAATGGAATACCGAGAAAAATATTATCTGTAGTCCAAGGTTCTATAGCTGATATCATGAACACCTGCGCTAGCGCCCGTATATGTACCCCTGTCGAAAATTCCCTCGAAGACCGCTTTCCCGGCATGCCAATGGTTTTATTTCGGTTTATAGATACTTAGATATGGCGCAGCTAGCCACGCGGCTTGAACGTGCATAATAAAGCACCGGGCTGGCATGTCACCTGGTCTTTCATGTCCCGCCACATCGTTTCTTCGTCGTAGCCAGGCGCAAAGCTTACGTCGTAGTTGTGGAGAATTATGCCTATGACAAGGCGTAGCGCCACGATGGTTAGGTTCTTGCCCAGACACAGCCGGGCACCGATCGAGAACGGTGCGTAGGCTCGTTTGTCGAGGATGAGTTCCGGCTGGGAGTACCACCGCTCTGGGATGAAGTCGTTCGGCCGCACCCACAACGATTCCACTAAGGTCCTGTCAGATCACGCTCATGAAACGACACCAGGATGCATTATGTAGGTTCAAACCGGTAGGTACTTACTTCTGTGGACAACATATTTCGGGCATGTTACTTTCACGCCTGGAGGGATCAGGACGTCATCAATCAACATGCCGTTGGGGCCGGTTATTCTGCCTCCTCCGGTCATGACCGGCGGGACGAGCCGGAGCGATTCGTGGATCACGCCATTGAGATGTGGAAGCGCAGCGAGGGCATTGGGGTCATTCACATCGACACCGCTGACTTCGGCCTGGATCTTCTGAGCGTGCTCCGGGTACTTCGAGAGGAACCACCAGATGACAATCAGAACAGCACGGGTAGTGTCACTAAATGTAGTTTTAAAGGTTAGTGGAAAGGGAAGCTGCATCGGACATGTACAATTTGATAGCAGATGAAGATGCAGTTTTGTTCATCGTGAAAAATACCATGATAACCGTGTCAGGACTTACCTTCCTGCGACAACAGCTGTTGCCGCGGTGCCGCCGAGATGTAGATCCCTGGTCTTTTGGGTTTTCGTCTTGGCAGTATTCTCATACTCTTCGATGAAGTATGTAGCCATGTCCGTTTTGCCATTTCCTCCACGCTATAGAAAATTTAGTGAGACACAAATTGTGGGATTGCCCAATGACAGCTGTGGGACTGAGACATACCTTCAAGCGCTGCCACATATGATCCTCACAGAATTGTATCATGTGACGCCAGTCATTGACCCTTCCAACGGGCGGCATAATCTGAAAACCCAAGAGAGCGATCCATATGGTATCGCCGAGGGGCCCAGCTAAAGCCAGAGCACGGTCTCTGTGCTCTATTCCGGGATGCGTCTGTTTGGCCCTTGTGAGACCAAAGTCTTCTCCGAAGAGCACATCTCCCATAACATCCCAAGAGTACCAGGACATGACCTGGCCAACATCTACAATGTTCTTGTCGAAACTGCCAATACATTCCGAGAGGTCCTGGGCAAGACTTGTAACGCGAGGGGAATACTCATTCATCGCTACCGAAACAACATGTTTAGCAACACCGAGTCGAGACTTTCAAGAAACCTAGCTCACACACCTTTGTTCGATAAACCTTGGGCCCAGAATTTGCGGCCCTCTTTGTGTTCGGCCTTATCACGGGTGAAGATGGCAGACGTCCTCGGTCGCACGATATCGTACCAGATGTCCCTAGTAGTGTCATTGCCAAAGCCGTCAAGCAGCTCGAAGGCCGCAGGGTGGAAGACGGTGATCTCATTGGGGCCTGGGTTGAAGGTCATTCAGTCTGGACGTCATTGCCAACTGCAATTGCATGTAGATCAAGGCATGGGTCAGCTCACCCGTTCGCACGATGGTCCCATACTCTTTCAATATTTTTTGCTGAAACAGATAATTGGAAGAGTCGCGAATGTGCCACACATGCCAGAATTTAGAGACGGCGGCGAGTTTCGGGCCGTGGAATGATGAGAGGCGATGAAAGTATAGACGGTATATAGTCATGCTCGAGAACAGGCCGCCCAGGTACGCAAGAGCTAGAACGCTCAGGCGGCCAATGGCCTCGGCGGTGGAATCGCCGAGACGGCTCAGATAATACAGCACGACGCCGCCGACAGCGAGATGGCTCACGATGATGTGTGGGCCGTGCAGGTGCCATTCGCCATGTTTGAAGACGCCGAGATGCACGGTGACACCGGCAGCGAGGGCCAAGAAGGCCAAATGCTGGCCCTGGCTTACAGCCATTGGAGCTACGAAGTATGTTTGCCCAGTCCGGACCAGACTCCTGGATGCGTAGCAAACTCGGTTTCGGGCTCGAGGATTGGGCGGAAGTAGTTCGTACGACCAACGGAGAGACAAAGAATATAACAAAACCCAAAACCACCACCAACAAAGTGTTGTGCTGCCATCCCCCCGCTTGCGCTCGTCCCCATTACAGGCCCTCGGCAATGCAGGGGCTATTGGTGTGCAGAACCCCCTGGTAATGGTTCGCGAAAGTCGTGTTGTGTGTTGTGCCTATCACGATTTAGGGTACCGGATACCAGGGTTCCATACGTCACGGTCTACGAAGTGGTGTAAGTAGGTAGCCAGCTCCTGACCGTGATAGGTAGGGTAGCATTCTAGGTCCATCATCCATGGTCCATGCCAATATCCAGACTTTTGATACGTGGGCTGGGCGGAAGATGGTGCATGTATGTACTGTAGATATTGCGTTCCAGACACACCTGACATGTAACCACCACGGCCACGGCCTAGCATTATTAGTGTTGCCAAATGTAGCAGCTTGATAACCCATATGTATATACTAACCCTAGGCTAGACAGGCTGGACACACTATTTTCGAGACGGACAACGACGGTCGAATGCACATCGGGTATCGCCGGCCGATCGGTCAAGCTACTTCCTGGAAACTGATCTATCAAGTGGGCAGAAGTGGGCAATACGCTTAGTAATCGAGTTCGTTTCTAGCGGTGTGGTATATAAATAGGTCGATAATTGCAACATGCCTCTCACTACATATGTAGGATGGTCCTTGGCTTGGGAGCACACAAGTAATACTGCGGAGAGGGAGGGAAAGGAATCAAGAATTGAAGCATCAAAAAGGAGTAACATGTTCCTTAAGCAGCTGAGAATGTATAATATACAGCCCAATGCAGCTTGTGGGCCGATTATCTGCCATCCCTACACTACGTAGTATCTTCACTACCAAGGGCCGGCCAAGGGTAACCCAAAGAAATGCTTATCGTGCGCCAAAAGAGGGATATCGACCCACAAGCCCCATGTCAACACCGACATGGGCGGGCGCGAACATGGCAAAGCTAGGTCAATACGTACATATATAGTCTGGTGTGAGTAGGTAGATTATGCCGTAGGTATGTTTCCGTCTACATCTGCATTATAATAACATCATACTTATTTACACCGAGTTAATTCTAACTCATAGACGCTGCCCTATTCTACTTATCGGCTTCTTCCAAGGAGAAATAACGAACGCCATGTACTGGCTTCCATTGATTAATCAGGTTGTGTGCCGGGCTGGGAATACAAATATCACGCTAAGTGTCACTCGCGGGATTTCGCGGCTTGGCGTCTGGGGAAGCGGAAACCAGGAACAGATCCGTGAGAGATGAACAAAGGATAATACTGACCTGGGTGATGTCTATCCAGCGCCTAGTCTGGAATAGATTGAAGGTGATGCCTATCATCAATTCTTAATCCTGTCCGATTTGCGTTTTGACGAGCTATCCTTGAGTATCCGAGTAAAGTGCTGTTCGCCAATACTTTGACTTGATAGTTCAAGTGGTAGGTAAAAGACTAAAAGTACATTCTACCTTGCTTCAACTGTTTGACATGCACTGGCAGAATCACCGATTATATACTATGAAAAATGTACATTTTAGAGGAATCCAGCCTGGCAAGTTACAAGGTTCCTCATCCTCCGGATAGTTGCAATACGTCAACCATATCCGTCGTATGTAAAAAGGGACACTGCATGGATGTAGTAAATAGATGCCCACGCGGAGCAAGTTACATACCAGATACCTGAGTTGGGTGATAAAAGCCTATCATAGGACGTAGTCATTAGTATAACGCTCACTACACTGCTGATGTTAGAACAGTGTTCGGATAGGCGCATACCCGTTTACTACTATTCGTGGAGCTTACCGTTCGGACTGCGGCGTTGTCTTGGGAGGAACATCCCCTGGAAAATTCAGTCCAAATAATTGTACTACACCAATTTTGGTTTCCCGAGTCCTATCATCTGAACTCAGTTTGAAAGTGTACAAAAAAGCGAAGATATGAAGGGTATAAAGTACTACTCCGAATACCATCGTTGCCCATGGAATGCGGCTCTACTGGTTTGTATCGCAGTTCGCCCTAACCAGTACGTTTCAGTGGTACCAATGCTGTCATTTCACGATTCTACCGGCACACCGGGTCATATTGTGCAAAAGATAAAATGGGTTGAAGATAATATCTCCGAAATTGTCGACTTTGAGCATGATGGAATGCTGTTAATCTGACGTCTTGGCTAAGACATTGGTCTTGGCAGCCCTTGGCAATTTGAACATCATATGTCTCGCTGGTCATCCGTGACGGCTCGGCGTTTCTGTAACACGATTTCAAACTTCAGCCAGAAGTCGGAAGATAGAGCTCATGTGTGGGATGGAGTCAATGCTGGGAGGATAAAGCTCGCATAGTTCGCTCACGACGCGAAGTTGACCGGATTGTTTATCGCCTCTATAACTCTGAGCATCTTCTCTATTCTTTAAATTTTCCCGTGCACATATTTGCGCCCCTTGCTTTATAAGTCTATATCATAAGTATTAGACTCGAGGACTTACACATTAGGAGTCTCAGTTGGCACCGATCTGACAATCAATATTCTTCGTCACGGCAAATCATGACGACCGTCCTAAACTTGGTCCTCGCGGCTTTCGTGTCCCTGTGCGTCGCCGCGCCGCTAAATATCAATCTTGGCGCCTATTCCCCTGCACTGGTGGTTGGTGATGGCGCTATAGGTTTTGACAGTGCCGAAGGGGCTGCTGCCTCGCAGCGACGAAATATTGTGTTAGAGTAGATGGGATGATGCCTCGCAGTATGATCTTGTGTCAGTGAGTGTTCGGACCGATGAGAAGCTCTCTCGCTAATCTACTCGGGACCCTAGACTACGAACTTCATCGAATAATAACTTCAGTCCTTGCAAATGGTGACCGATTTTCGCGACAAGGGGGAGACGGGTCAGTGTAGAGTCGCCTCCTCACACTTGTCAATGTGAAATTAATGGCAGGGAAGCGGTCAACGGTTATGCCTCGGCATTCAAAGGCCAGAGTCTCCTTAAATCATACGATCTACACTAAAACAACGGGAAAGATCAATAGTAAACAGGTTACTGTAGGGTACTCCGTATACAAGCAGGGTTTCATTGTATGACAAAGCTTACGGGGCATTACCAGTCTGTCGGGGGATTCTTGTCAGCAAATATACATGTCAAATTTCTGATGGTATCTATAAGGCGTTCGGAACCGACGTTATATCATTGGCGGGTTTGAGCTTAGAGACTTGAAAGGGGGAATCTGAATGCGTGACGTATTTCGATTAAGCCAAGCGGGCCTGTATCATGACTTGATGACCGAGCAGCTTTTAGAAGTCACTTATGAATTGTAACGGAGCTATCGACAATCAATATCCTATTTTAAATGTTCATGTATCATTTGACATTGTATTGCGCACATAACAGGGTCGAATGCGAGTCTTCGGAAGAACGGGCTGTTCGTACTACGTGATAATTAGCTCCTACGGAAGCTGCCCGTCATCCAGCGACATCTAACATCATACGCTATAGATACCAAGACCATAGCGTCTCAAACGATTTACAGGGAGGCGCCCTGTGAGAGAAAACGCGAAGTTCGGCTTCGGGAGCGAACTCGAATGGTGCCCGCTACTGGGACTTGGATCCTACGCCGAATTCTTCCAGCTTTGGTGGCCACAACAGCTCGTCATAAGTTTTGACTTGGTTTTCCAATTAATACAAACACTAATGTTCTTTGACACCGTGTGACTTAGCCATCGTTCTCAAGAAATGAGACCCTGGGCTTCTATCGATTCGGGAAATGGTTTTTGTGCTTCTTCGCTTGTGGAGAGTAGAAATTTGCAGCGGAATTATTGGAACGCGCTGCTGGGCATGGACAGAATTGGCCAAATGGCGGAGCAGGGGCGGTGTGAACAATTCGCTAACTACTACCTTCATGCACGCAGAGGTATTGTTCGCTATAAGCTTGGCCGTCGTTGTCCTGGAAGAGACGAGACTGCAGGTATATTTTACCAATCTCTCGTCATTTCTCTTATAGCCTATGTGAAGGTACATACTAGAATGATCATCTCAGAAGAGCGACGGACATGACGGACATGACGGTAAGCATGGTAAAATCGTTTTTCAAATACTAAGATAGGGCCATAACAGCTAAGCATCTGTCAATCTAGCTATATTGAGAATCAAGCAAGTTATCATACGAAGACTAAAGATGACATAGGAGGCTGGACCAGTAGCTCTAGATATACGTGCCTAGCCGTCGTCCTATGCGCGGTGTGCGACCCAAATCTTGTATGCCAACTATAACTCAGTGTAACGCTGACTCTTCTTCTTGCCTCCCGTACCAGGGCCATTTGACGGAGAGCTGACTCTTCCGAGAAGCGATTGGTGATCCTTGGATTCTTCTTTCTCACAGTAATCCTGGCTAATCATCAGCATGTCCACGAGGCCGGGGTTGAGAAGATCTCCTGCGCGGGTGGCCTGGACGTCTTCCCACGCGCGTATGGCTTCTAGAACTTCGCTTAGCTGGCGGGTGTTTTCGTCGCGGAACTTGAACTGCTCGTGGGGCTCGCGCGAGAGGATATCTCGGTTCGTAGCAGCCTGGTGCATGGCTTCGTGAATGTTCCCCTTCTTGATGTGAAGCAAACCAATTTTGAGAGCAATCTCCCGGTTAGACATTCCGGGGAGATCGTTGTGATGACTGGGTAAATCGAAGCCGACACCGCCGGGACCCTGAATACCTTTAATATCTCTGCTGTTGTAGCTGATGGGTCCGGATCGCGGAGTGCGGGCGCCCATGCTCATGCTTCGTTTCCTCTGGCTGACAGCACCGCCGCGCTTCTCGTGGCCGGCCGGGGGACTGACGGTGGTGGGCGTGAGCTCGGCGTGGTGGAAGGGCGGAACGAGAGGGCCGCTGTCACGGCGTTTTCCAGGACCTGAGGCAGCTCCAGGGGCACCGAGGTCGCGGGAGCTCACCCATCCCTGCTCTGTCTTGATGGCCCCGGTGCCGGTATAAGGGGTTGTATACGGCTTGTAGTCCTTGTTGTTGTCCATGGTAATGGACTAGGCTGGATAAAGACGTGTTTGACTTGGCGAATCATACCGGTCAGGACTTAGATCGAATTGTAGAGTGATGGAAAATGAAGATTGATCTACCTTGTTACCTGAGAGAAGGTCGAGCCTTCACAAAGCGGGAGCGGACCGATGTCCTGGTTCAGAAGGAACTCACTGGGCTTGGGGCGACAATATCTTCGATGGTTCGGCTTAGGTTTCGCGAGGTATAGAGAACAGACTTGGCTACTTGAAAATCTTTGGCCAGATATTATCGGGCCTAGGAGTATATGCGGTGGATGCCGTTCGATAGGAGGATCGGCGACAGAATGAGCAGACTTATGTTCTGAGTCGGGTAGTCTAGATTGGCATCGGGCCAAGGGCGTGGCTTGTGATAGGCAGACGTGCGATATTGGGCTGTCTGGCCGAAGCTAAAAATGTGTTGTTCTAGGATTTCGTAGATGAAGATTGCGTGGTTGCCTGGTTCTAGTGTTTGTCGTGCGTTGTGTGTTACAGAGTGCGTGTGTGGGCGTCATTTGGACGACGGTGGTACGTTCGCCTTAGCTTCTGACCTTACTAAGGTATGAAATCGAGAGGTAGTACATAAATGACCACTGCAATGGGTTGTAGGAAGCGACGTCCCTCTGCTCTTTCCAGTCCCCAGGGATGTGGAGTTTGTTATTCAAAGAGTCAAAGCTACTCGCCGACCCGCCTTCAGTCTCTGAATACCTGACCTATGCATCGGATCACTATATGAAGAGAATTCACATTGTACATGTGGTTGGCTACCTGAGCTCACATGTGTTTTCTTGTAAGTAGGTTCTTCCGAACTTCTGCTTTAAGATTAGACACCCTGTGCCATAACCGTAACCACCCAACCTGCGTGAATAAATGAGGTAGGTACCTTAGGCCGACCTGAAATGCAAGCAATCGCTGTCATAGAAGCGTGGCCGCATGGGAATGAAGATAACAAGAGCAACATAAGAACCAAGTTGCAATGATGTAAGAGCCCTTATCCATATATCTTCGTTATTCATGTTTGGCGTCTATTCGCATTTTTTGAACCTCCAAATCCTGCAGATCTTTGTAATGAATGGTAGGCTTATACAATGAATGGGATTGTAACCGTCGCTTTCGATTCAGGTTGGATATATATATATATACCAGCGCCATAATAATGTCAGTTCTTAGCAATAGGGATTGGATTCAGTCTGGTCTTAGAATATATGGTGTCAAATTTGAATGCACTTGGACCTGTGGTGGGTTGGTCACATACGCTACGGGGAATAGCGATATGGTTCATGTCAGGACCCGAAGCCCCCCTCAGGAAAGGCATTTCAACGTCATGGCAGAAAAGGAGCCTGTGCAGGATCTACCATGTTGAGCCATCCATAGTTCATTGAATTTGGCGACGGGTGGAGCATAAGCACGTTTATGGCAAAGACGAAGACTGAAGTCCCGATGGCGTTGGTCCCAGCTAGTAGCATGATACTTATGGGTTCACAGCTTCATAGAATATCCGCCCAGGTAAAAGAAACCGCAAGAAATAGCAAGAGAGACTAGAGCCGGGGCAAGCTGGAGCTCGATGACGGACCAGACCCAAAGACAACCCAGGGGCGGGGAGCGCTTCATGACGTACAAATACCCGTAGTTATGGGAGATATCAATCAGATAGCAACCGGAGCAGGTACTGGCGAGGAAGAATATCGTCTGTCGAAGAGGAGCCTGGAACTTCAGGGGGAGGCCGGGAAGCAGAACGGGCGACGAAGGATGGGGGTGGAGCACATAGAAGAAGGCGTAGAAGACTGGAAAGCAAGGCGGTGATCAGCGAGGCCGAGGGGAGGGCGGCGGCGGCAGCAGCAGTTCTTACCAAAGAGAGCGGTCAGTGCGCGCGAGGCAATCTGCGACCAGGATATCTCGACGGCGTACTGGTGCTGTACGAGTACGTCGAGGGTGAAGTGCAGCATCGCGAGACTCACGGTCCAGAGTAGAGCGTCGGCGATGCGGTCGGCGGTGGGCGATAGCTGTGCGCCGCCATCGCTGTCGCCATCACCAGCCTTGCCTTCTCTCTTTGGCTCGCGTCGCCTGGCGGCAAGCTGGTCCACTTGCTCGAAAAGTTGACGCTCCTGAGCTATGTCAAGCAATGTCTGCTCAGACGGGCCGGATCGGTCGGGTTGAGAAAGCCTGATTCCGGCCGTCCCTTTTCTTTCTTTCCGCGTCCGGACCATATCGGGATGACTTTGTGAGGACAATACCTAGGTAAAGCCTTGGGAAGTATTGCGACGCGAGGATTGTATTTTCGGGTGGACGGAGAGGTTAGAGACGTATGAGCACTTGTGAGAGACCATTGATCTCTCTTTGCGCTTCGATTTCTTCCCCTCTGTCTGTCCAATTATCTACCTATTCTTGCCTTTCTCGCCTTCGTTATGGCTTCGGGGGTTGAGGGGCCTTTTGTCGTAGGAAGCGCGTGTAAGTTCTCTGTCTTGATGAAGCCAAAAACGACAGAAAGTTAATTATTAGGCGGCATGTACCGGCGTCTCAGGCACTCGAGCTGAATCATTACCTAATCCATACGAAAATGTGTGGACCATGCATGCATCTCTCCACCTGGTCTGCTCTAGTGTAGCGCAGGTACACATGCACTAGCGTCTAAGTACATACCTACTGTAACCTTCTGCAGCTATGTAACTCCGTTCAGGTAAGCTACCAAAATTGCAACCTTCCCCTCGCCAATATTCTCAATTGGACTGCCGGTATCTATCGTCAGGCCATCATGGCCTACACAAGGCAACCTAGGTATCTCTAATAATACCATTCTGTTCTCCGGGATTGGCGTGTCCCCCTCCGACCGCTTGCAGTTTTCTCACGAGTAGACAATCCCCGAGTCTCGTCTCAATAGGTAGATATCTACCTGTCTGGGCGTCGCCGTCCTCCGTGATACCGTAGCTGAAATCCAGCAACCTCGACAAGGTGAGAAGAGGGGTGTGAGGCTCTGCTTGTTTTCTACCCCTTCCACGACCGCCCTCGTCACCCTCGACCTCCTCGAGCTCCTCGACCTTCGCGCGCGAAAGCCAAGCACGAACGATATTCGCCATGGATCTCTTCTCCGTCGCCAGCTTCCCCTTCATCTTCTTAGGCGTGCTGTCGCTACTCTACGCCTACGCACGCCCTGCCACGCAAGATTGGTTTCCCCCTCTGCGCAATAAGAGGGTGTGCCTGCTGATTGCCCACCCGGACGACGAGGCCATGTTCTTTGCGCCCACTGTGCTCGCTTTGACCCGCCCTGAGAGCGGCAACCACGTCAAGATCCTGTGTCTGAGCACCGGCAATGCCGATGGCCTGGGCGAGACCCGCCGCCGCGAGCTGGTTAAGAGCGCCCTGCTCCTGGGCCTGAGACACGAGAGTGACGTTTTAGTCATTGATAGCCCGTGGGTGTCCCGTTGTTCCCTCAGTCCCCTCTATTACCTCTTGGCCAGAGGCACGCCGTCTTCGCGGCAGCCAGCTTGTGCTAATCACGCGAGCAAGCAGAGACTTCCCCGACTCGATGACCACGACCTGGGACAAGGACGGCATATCCAAGCTTCTTAGCAGTTCTTTCGTCCCACGTTCCGCTAATGCCTCCGGAGCCGCTCGAGACGAAGCCCCGACCGCCGCCATCGACGTTCTCATAACCTTTGACGGCTCGGGCATATCCTCGCATCCGAACCATATCTCCCTCTACCATGGCGCGCGTGCCTTTATCCAGGCCCTGCTACGAGCGAACCCGGGCTGGGCATCGCCTGTCGATCTCTACACCCTCACCTCCGTCGGCATTGTGCGCAAGTACACTAGTTTCCTCGACACCCTGGCTACTCTGGCTACCGTCCTCTTCCGCGGCAGCGAGGCCCGCCGCCCGAGCGATCAGGGGAACCCGGGCACACTGATCAATATGAGCTCCTTGTTCGGCGGCCACGAGAGCTATGGAACCGCCCGCCGTGCCATGACGGAAGCCCATAGAAGCCAGATGGTATGGTTCCGCTGGGGATGGATATTGATGAGCCGATATATGGTGATCAATGATCTACGACTGGAACACGTCAAGGCTTGATCTATTCAGGCTACAATACACTAGACACACCTGATCACGTAGCCTCGCTATTGCCCATATTGGCTTTGTGTCGGCCGTCCTGGTGACCGATCGACCAATCAAGCTGTATATAAGATGCCGGGGACCGGCTGCTAGGCTATGCATAACCGCCATCTACAAACATATATGCCGATCATGTTGCGTCTAGAAAATGCGGTTGGCATGGCCCGAAAGATATATTGGACACACATATTTCAAAATATACCAAAATATGCCCATGTCCCATCTAGCATCGACCGCCAGAGCAAGAAGCAATTGTTCCTTGCCCTCTTTTAAGAATGGCCAAACTTTATCAATACTGATCCCACCGCGTCGGGGTCAGTGCTGTGTGCCTCGGGCTGTCCATAGCGGGCGTCGGCACTCCGCTCTTTCGGACTTCTTCTTTGTCTTCTTTGGCCTTTTTGGCCTTTTTGGCCTCTTTGGCCTTTTGGGAGCCGCCGGCGCTCTGCTGCTCCATCGACCTTCTTCTTCTCTGGCTTCTGGACTTTAAATGCAAGCTTGTTTGGTGCGAGGAGTGTGAGGGGATCCGTCAGGCTGGCCTCCTCAAACTGCTGGAGCGAATGACTCGACAGCACGGCCAATTTACGCTGGTGGAAGTGTATGCGGTACCACCTCTTCGGTTTCTCTATCCGGTTCTTGATGAGAATCGACTGGCTGATCGTGCCGATTTCTCGTACCCAGAAGGTCTCGAGGGCCGGGTCGACCATGGTGACCCGGCCCGTCGGCGTCGCGAATTCGATGGGGTTCATGAGAAACGGCCGGAACTCCTCGATGAAAGCCGGGATAAATGCGTCCGGCACGGGGTTCTCTCTGGAGCGTGAGACGCGACCGAGGACCTTACGGCACCACGTCGAAATGTGGTACCACATCCTCTGCTTCTTGAATCGCGCGCGATCGAGGCGGCGTCGTATGAGGCCGGGGGCGACCCTGTCGCGCTTGTGCTCTGTGTATTCGAATACGGCCGCCTCATATGCCTGGCATTGCTCATGGTACAACAGGATAGCTTTCCTCATGTGCGGCAAGACGTGTGCCATGTCATGAGTGCCTCGGCTTACGAGACTCCCGATCAAGGTGCTGTAGCTCCGGAAGGTGGGGGTCTGGTTGTAGGGAGGAGAGACCATAGCATTCCAGATGATCTCCACGGCCTGAGAAGATGGAATCCTTTTACGGAACTTGGCCATGTTCCACGCGGTGGATATAGGTTTCGAGCTCATGATGTAAGTCCACTCTAGTAGATCCTGCCAGACATCCGGTGGTATAGGGATATCGTAGGTTTTCGATATGTATTCCATCAATTGCACGGCGACCTCAATATAGCCGTTGGAACAGTACACCTCTACAACGGTTCGCATAAGCTGGGCGTTAGGCGTGATGCGAGGAGGGCCGTCACCGAATTTTGGATGCATAGCCCACGTCCCATCCGGGTCATCAGAGAAGGGGTCCGGTGTCCTGATGCCGAAAACATGCTGTAGGATATCTGTACCGATGAGGCGTAGCGTGCCGGAACGACCTAGGGCAATCATCAAGGCGCACCAGAAGTTTTCGCTGATATGATAGCTCTGACTAGTTGTGAGGTTTCTAAAGAGCCTTCTGGCCGACCGGTTGTGCCGCAGCCTTCTCATCACCTCTTGCGAGTCCTGTGAAGGGGGAGCCCTATCGAGGCCGAACTTGAGCTTGGAAGATTTGACATGCAGAGATAAACGATCCAACTTGTGGAGCGTTTTGTAGCCCAGCGACAGACGAGACCGATGCAAGTTCCGCGGAGTGACCATCCTCGACGTCTTATCGTAATTCGTATATAACGGCTCGGTTAGCCACCGTGCCTTGATAAATTCATGATAGGTTTCGCTGTTCCGCCAGGCCACGGCTGTGTGTTCCCCGCGGACATAGTCTTCCCAGAAGGCACGGACGCCGCTCACCTCGCCTACAGCACCGGCGCAGCGGAAAAGGCAGATATACTCCTCGTTGAGCAATGTATAGCCTGCAGCCTGCAGGGCTCGCATAAGGACGATAAGCCTCCGAAGTAGGCGCGAATAGATCCTTCGAACACCCCCGTCTTCCATGGCGTTGCTCATCTGAAGCATCTTGAACATGCCCGCCGGAGTGTGGTCCTCGTCGATGGGATCGCCATCGCGGCCGATGCGGAAAGGATCCAGAGCACGGAAGAACTCAGTGAAAGTGGCTCGAGGAAGTCTTGTCGCCAGTTCTTGAAGCTGTGCCGGTTTCAGGGCAGAAATGGTACGCAGACTCGACAAGAGTTTCATAGAATCCCCCTCTCGCAAGGCGGACAGCGGCGCTCCAAATACTCCTTCGTAGGAGGAGGTATCAAGATGGGCGGGAGCTACGCTCTGGACAGCGGCGTCGTCAGGAAGTCCTAAGAGCAGTGACTGCACATGATTCACGGCGTCCAGAGACAGCGGTGGGGGGGAGGGGGGCGTCGTGGCGAAGCGCAAGCTGTTCATGCCGTTGGCGCCATTGACACCATTGACACCATTGACGCCACTGTTGCTGGTGCCGTAAATACCGTAAATGCCTGTCCCTTTGGAATTTGTCGTCCAATGGCCTCCCGCAGAGCCGCGAGCGCTGGATTTCTGGAGATGGGAATATCGACGGAGCCGTAACGTCGATATGCTCGAGGGTATCCCTCTAATATTCGGTGCCATCTGAAGCAGAGCACCATAGCCGCGCTTCTTGGCTGCTGGGACGGCCGACCACATGGCAAATGCAGGTAGTTCTTATTTGTAGAAACATGGCCAAGAGCGAATTATTCCGAATAATAATATTAACAATACGGTGCTATGAGCACATTGTGAACCAGGCAACCAGAGTTCACGAGAGGTCAATTTCCATTATAGCCCTTGGATGTTTCAGTAGGTGGTATGGATCTAGGTATGAAATAATTAGTGTAGCTAGGTCGCTCTCAATGAGATGAGGAGATCCCAGTGAACGCTGCATATTGCGACCTCCTACCTTATGTAGGTACCTCACCTTATATGTGTCCTGGAACCTAGATCGGGTAGTGGATCTGGGGTAATTGGTATCTAGATGTGGGTACCGAAGTTGCGTGGAGTAAGTACTCCGTATGCGGAGTATTGATCTATGTACCTGTACTGTACGGGGTCGGAGGTTAGGTGCAAGGTTCGCTCGAGAAATCAAGCCACAGATGCCTTGCCACCATCAGCCCCAGCTAAATTGCCAGGGTGACTCCCCAGACGTACTGCACCTAAACAGGTTACGGCCAAGCAGCGAAACTCATCAAATACCTAAGTTGCAATCCATCCCGACATAAACTTATATTCCGGCAGCAAGAGTTATAATACCTAGCCGAACTCCTACGTCAGGAGCCCGGAACTCAACACAAACTGATCATCATGGCCGAAGTGGAAGAGGGGCCAACAGGCTCCGTGTCGGAGCCTCTGGATCTCGTGCGTCTTTTGCTTGACGAGGTCGTGTTCGTGAAGCTCCGGGGCGATCGAGAATTAAAAGGCCGTCTATACGTGCGCTCATAGACCTCTCTTTCGCCAGATTAATGCACCACGCTAATCGGGTTTCAGGCCTACGATAGCCATATGAACTTGGTGCTGGGAGACGTAGTGGAAACTATCTATATCATCGACGATGAAGAAGAGGAGGAAGACATCAAGGTGAGCTGCCCTGTAACGTTCCCGCCTGGCTACCCCACAGCACGTACTTACACTCTGAGTAGACTACCACAAAGAAGTCCGAAATGTTATTTGTTCGAGGTAAGCCTTGCAAACTCCGTGAACCTGGCTCGGATGACTAAGTCTTTTCTTCTCAGGCGACAGTGTCGTTTTAGTGTCTCCTCTGAATTCATCATGAGCCATCGACCAACCGTGGCGCCAAATCTGAATCCAGGATAACTCTCAAGTGTCTAAAAAGACACATGCCTAAATAAGTTATGAGACTATCGGCAGCTCCTCAAAGCTTGCTGCCCTCTTCCATGCCATTTGTCCCAGGGAGAAGGAGCGAGGGAATTGAGCCAAGGGTAGCAAAGGAGTACTGGGGCTAGGGACAGGAAATTGGAGCACCACTTCATCATCCACGCGAATTGCCTACTCATAGCACCATTGGCTTGATGGAGGACGGGTACTACCTGCCACATGCGTCTCGCTGTAGTAGTCCCGTTGATCAACCTCTGCATAGGAAGACATAGTTTTAGGCTTCGATGTGAGTGACACTTGAGCCTTATGTAAGTACCTCAAGATGCGCAGTTTTAACGGCGATACCTAATGCTACGCGTGAGTATCTTACGCGATACTACCTGACTCCTTGAACCTGTAGTTATTTACATCCCGACTTGAAAGCCTCAAGTATTGCCACTATAGTGGACAGTGAAGCCAAAGATGCGTGCCCTCACACGCCTCTAGAACTTACGAAACATACGTAAAACACAACTTGCCTTGAGATCCCTCCAGCTTCCAATACGTAGTGCCCACGGACTTAGATTTGTCTAAGCACATACAGAAAGACTTGGTGAGTGATCCAATCCTTCCTTCCATCCACGATATGACACGCGCTACACGCTTTCGCATCTACCTACAGACCTTCCCACCTACTCACATACCTTCTCATCTACCTACTCTCACGAACATTCTTACCTACCTACTCTCACATACCTTCTTACCTACCCACATACCGTCCTGCCTTCTTACCTGCCTTGTTATCTTCTTACCTACTTGTGACCTTCTTACTTATCTTCTTACCTTCTTACCTATCTACTCGCAATCACTCATATACCTTCTTGACAGCCCACATACTTTCTGACCTAAGTACTCATATACCTTCCTACCTACCATATCACAGCGTTCCTATCTCCTTCCATCAACTCCAGGGACTGTACTGCACGCTTCCATACTTACTTACCCATATAGTCTACCTAGGTTGTCTGCTCGTGTGTCGTTCCTCATACATCCTCCACGGTTCACGCTCCCACAATCTCTTATTTCCCAACTTCTCCCTTCACTGATCACATCTTCGTGGGCACGGCTCTTTCCAAGTTTGTCACGGTTCAAACCAGCGAAGCAGCTTCATCATGGCGCAATTTACAGATGACGCGGTCGAGACTATCGAGCAAGATATACTGCCTGGTCTAAACTTTGTCGCTGTGACTGGCTTCAATACGGCGGATGGTCTACGACTAGATCAACGAGGCGATGCCGGCTATTACGAGCATTACCTAGCGAAAAAGGGTTGCACTATCCAAGTCTACAAAAGGGTGTTGGAGATCAATACCGGAGGCGTAAGGATGGACCGTCATAAGACGGTAGGCACAATAAGTATCAAGAACAGCGAGAAGGTGCTTATGTCGGCTCATTCCGGTTATACGTCGCGGCCGGAACGTGAAAATCTCTGTCTCGATACTCAGAAATGGAACAGTCTCGCTCTACGTAAGTGTTACAGCCTTAAGCACCAAGTACATATGAGGTACTTAATGAGTTTACGCTAACTGTTAAAAATCGAAAGACAACCTAGCTAAACAGTTGAACTTCAAATTTCCCAAAAGTCAACGCGACAACGCGCGTTTTACCGTTCAGGATGAGCACCGCGGACGGGCCCACGCGGGTCATGTAGAAGTACTACTCGCGTGTGTAAGTGGATATCTCGTCTTGTGTTATTGACAAGAATGTCCAAATATGCTCACGAGTTCTTAGTGGTTCGTCGTCGAGATGACCCGAAGGTCATTTAATCTTGTGAACGAGCCGGCAGAACGGGTCATCACACAGATTAAACGACTGAAAACAGTCGACTTAGGTGATTACCGTACAGCGTTCATAACCATCGACTCTGAACCCTGCAGAACGTGTCTGGATTTCCTGAATAGAATCTCGCAGTATACAAGAATCGGGTTTACAATCTTCGGCTCTCACGGAATTGGGCCAATCCAAGTCCGGGTAGACGGAAGACGGCGCGAAGACATAGTAGGAGATACGATGCCAGATTCTTCCTATGATGAAGCCAGTGAAGGCGGCGAAGACGGTGAAGGTGGTGGGGGCGGCGGGGGCGGGACCGGACAGCCTGATACATTCACGCAGAAAGAACTTACGCCCGCGGCTCCTACGACGCCGGCGCCGAGATCGGTTCGGCGGCCGGGGCGATGGAGAACGGGTCAGTGGAGCCCTGAAAATCCCGAGCAGTTGCTCAATTCTTATAAGAAAGGGACGCCGGTGTACGAGTTTCCGGGATACCAGCCAGCGATTCAACCCTCCAGACACGAGCGCTCCGCCCAGCCAAACATCGTACAAGACCAGCAGCAGCACACAGATATTGGAGACCACTGGGAACACATTGGCAGAGAGGAAACGGATATCCAGAACGACTGGGTTGACTTGGGTGACGGGTTGATGATTCAGCAGCATGGAAGCCCCAATGTTCATCAAGATGACCAGGTGGGCCTGGCAGGAGATGGAGAGGCCTACGCGCGAGCAGCGTATGACCTAATGAACGAAGCTTCTTCGACAGACGCTGTTCAAGCCCAGAATGCAGTGCCGCCCGTCATCAGACGACCAAGACGACGAGCCACGCCTTCCCGAAATTCCTCCCGCTCACATCGGCATCATGGCCATAACCATAACCATAACCATAGCAGTCGCCGCCACCATCGCCATAACTCTCATCATGAGCCGACTTTCGTCGCCAACTTGCCACAGCGAAGCCTGCAGCCGATACGACGACACCTCCAAGAATTCCGCCACCGGCAAAGAGATCAAGTCGATGAGTCCATTTTGAGACGGAAATATTCACTAAAATGAAAGGATTTAACAAGAGATTTTATGGTCAGCTAATATGGAAAAGCTATCACATGTGCTGTTTCTTGATTAAGCTATCGCCAACTTTTGCAAAAGTACCGATCATGGCAGTAATGAGGGTTATGAAGGTCATGAGTAAGAGAGAGAGTGTGTATATTAGCAGAAAAATTGTCGAGATGGTGAACCTAGCCTCGAGGCTTCGATGGATAATGGATGCCTCCGATCGCATAGCTTAGTCATGTTAGGTTAAAGTGATGAATTGTAGTACGGCTATGAGATGTTTCAACCGCTCTTCAAACCGCTCTTCAAAACTACTCGTGATGAAATCTCGTCCATAATCATATTTTGTGGGGTCCTACCGGTGCCCATGAATTGCCTAGACACGAGGACAAGCTGAAAGGAGAAAAATCGGAATTAAGAGTGAATTTAATTCTATATATATAATATCTTTTGTCTAACCTATTGATGGTCTAATCCGGAGAGCCAACCCGGCCCAGAATCTAGCTTAGACCCGTAGCCTAGGTCGGCCTATGCAAAAACCCGAACTTCGCTAGCTATGCCATACCGTACCGTGCCACAACCGTGCCGTACCACAGGTGACATAAGCTGTAAAGAAATCAATGAGAATGCCGCCTGACTCCGCCCGCCCCGACCAGTCCCAAATACTCGTGGCGTCATTAAACAAGGTGAAGGGAGGTAAAAGGGATTCAATACGGGGTGGGAAAGGGATCAAAAAAGAAACCCATTCTAAGTGGTATCATGATAATGCCAGGAATCATTAATGCAACTGTAGCCGCCACGTGTTGTATTATAAGAAAGGATCAATCGAATTTAGGCCCAGATGGCCAAGACAGCCATAAGTGCAGCTCCGACGGCCACACATCCTAGGGCCAACATCTGTACTTTAAGGCCGGCGCCACGCATGTGTGCGTTGAACATAAATTCATGAGCCAAGAGTTCGACAAGGCCAGTATAGATGAGGACGCCTGCGCTGATGGCGTCGAATATTCCGTTGATGAGCGTAGCGTTGGAGCTTCCTGGCTGAAGCGTCGACCGAATGCCAAGACCGATCGCGATAGAGATAGGTGTACTAACAGCGTAGCCAAGACCTAGGAGGTATGGCATCCATGATTTAGATTTGGGCCAATTCGCGGTGGCGAGTCGTGAGCCGAGACCAAGCCCCTCGAATGTCTGATGAAACACAAGGACAACATAGAGCACATTGAATTCCTCGCCAGCAACCGCGAGGGTCAATCCAATGAAAATGCTGTGGAAGATGACACCAAATTCAAGAATAAAGATAGCCGTCATCTGCGACGCAATCGATTCCCTCTCATCCTCGTCGTGCTCGCGATGGTGGCCTAGATGGTCCTGGCCGCCGGGTGGATAGCTCACGTCATCTGGGAGATTGAAAGCATTCTTCGCCTCTGGATTAACTGACGTTGGGGTAGCGCTTCCCGTAAGGGCTGTGGTGGAGACCGAGTTTGCCTCGATATCGTGTGCATTCGGCGAGTCTTTGCGCAGCACGGATGGGGGATGGTCTGTTTCTGCGACGCTGTGGTGACCGTGGCCAAAGATGTCGAACCGACTGACCAACAATTCGACGGTGAACATGACAAAAACTGTGATTAGGCATATGGCAGCAGCAAAATCGTATTCCTTAATGGGGCCGTCGGGGAGACAAGGGCTGTTCAAGGCCTCGAAAGCCGGAGAGAGAAGGTGAAGGAATGCTGTTCCAATAATCACGCCGGAACCGAAGTATTTAGCGACGAAAAAGGCCTTGCCGTTCACTTTCATCTTGGAACCACGGGCCAATATAATAGGAAGTACAGCGCCGAGTAAGGAGCCGGCCAAGATGACGAAGATAGAGGATATTCGCAACGGTAGCCGGCCATCGTAGTCGTTTCCTGTACTGCAGTCGACGAGCACGCTGTTTCCGGTAGCACCGTCGGCTCCAGCCTCTCGCAGCTGGAGGGCCGCGTCTAGTGCCGAATTCACCACAGACATATTGACTGTGGTGGGCGTAGAGAGTATGTTGGATAATCAGTTCCTATGTTCCCCATTAGCAACTGGGTGGTAAGCGACAGGAGCGGTTAAAAGTAAACCGAGGCGGGCAAGGAGGGGAAAAGACCCAGGTATAGGAACAGCGAGAGCATGTATGACAATCCAAAATAATACAGTAAATCGTAGACTATTGTGTCCACACGCGAGAGTCTAATGCATGATAGTCAAGACATATAGTAGTACGACCTAGAAACCCACGGTAGGAATGGCCCAAGGGGAGTCCTGCCACACAAACGTGCCAAAGGCGGGTGATACAATCGATTATTTTCAAGACTACCATGTGTGAAATTTGCCTTGGCAACAGATACAAGGGATTTTTGCTGGCTGGGCTACCTGAGAACAAATGACAAGGGCTTATTGTAGGGGGTTTTGCTGGCTGGTGAAACCGACCACATGACTGCGGCTCAGGTTGTCATCAAAGGAAGGGCAGAGGGTCATATCTTACCGCGCGGATGAGTGGCCCGAGAGGAGCTGACTCGGGCCAGTGAGAAGGATGCAAATGGCGGCTGGCGGGTGTGGGTGCTTGTTGCCAATATATATATAAATCGCAATGTGGGTTTCAGCACGGGGCGGTACTTAGAGGCTGGGCGGGCTTGGTAGCAATGTCGAAGATAGCGAGAGATGCGCGTGAGACTTGGTCTTGGATTTGCAGAGAAGGACGAAGAGAAGAACGAGGAAAGGTGAGTCCTGAGAGTGCCGTGGGCTTATTTATCGTAAGATCAACATCAAGCGTGTTTGATCTAGAGAAAGTTTAGAAAGTTTACTTTGGCGTCTTGTTATCATAGTCTTCAGCGTGGGAAAGGCAAAATGTGGCGGGCAAAGGCAATAATCATGGAAGACGCCTGGGAGAGGTGTGGAAGAGGCATGAGTGGGACGGTTCGCCAGTACGTATGTATGCGCTTGACATGGTGGGCAATATGAAGTTTGAGGACCTTGATGGCGACTGGACCCGCTACTGGCTGGTAACCTTGGAAGGTTTGTGCCGAATCCGCCAAGGCGTCTTTACTAAAAGGTACGCTGGTACCTTTTACTTTCGGACCTGACTTAACTCCTAGCTCGAGCCTTGTACCCAAAAGCGAATCTGAAAAGGGATCACCCGCGCTGCAAGCACCCGCAGCCCTGCCAAACGAGCTCACTGGTACATACCTATTCTCTATTGACGCGACGCGGTTAAGCTTCACACGCCTCTACAGCGGGATCTATATTAACTTTGTGACTCAACTCAATTCATCTCCCTCACGTCCTGCGGTAGCACGCCTAACAAGAAAAGTGACTCGAATTTTATTCCACATGGCCATCCTCTGGCCAGCTGAGCTGTGTTACCAACATAAGACAAGACGGTCGGCTGTGGCACGTGGTAACTACATTTGTCACGGCATCTGATGCATATGCTCTCATGTGTCATACTTTGGAATCCGACCTTCAAAGGCTGGAGCAACAGAGGGGTTAAAAATTAAGCAGATCATATACGGCTGTAGGTTTGAGAATGGAATACCTATCTGCATAAGCATTGGGCAGGTGGAAGTATGCCAACATTATGGATGCAGCAGATGCATCCAAATCTGTTCGTTGACTTCCCACTTGTCTGAGACTTTCGACGCAATGAGTAATCCACCTACCTAGTACTGTTTGTACCTAGTAACAGCTTCGTCTATGCCGCATTTGGATCAGCTTAGAGTTGCATAGGCTCTGATAGGCAGCATCGGAGATACGTAGTGGGTTAAGAAATAGAAATAAGCTTGGCACTTCACCCCTCTTATGTGGTCCTTCCCTCAGGGTTCTCAAAGACTGCATCACTGTACATGATTGTAGGGTGTCCTCAGCAGTATCAGGGGTGGAGTGGGTTCTAAAGTTTACCAGTTTTCTAGGGCGACAAATTGGGCTTAGCGCACTTGCTCAGGCTTGGCTCAATCTCAAAACGGTTGATTCCGGCTCTTAAACGGTTCCAGCCCTCAAGCCCGTCCTGAGCGCTTATTACCACGCCATCCTTTTCGCTAGAAGCCTCTCAAGCCCCTTGCCACAGCATGAGAGTAGGGCTATAAAGACTAAGGAAATTTTCGGTAGTGCCGTAAGTCCTAGGAACCACATGGTATTCCGGCTGCCAAGAGTTTACAAGAACGATGGTGGTGTCGGGATATGAGAATCGATATGGACTACTCAGACAATCGCCATGAAAGTATAACAAAGGCTAGAACCAAGGCTTGGAATTGGTTTCAGATTACAATAACCATCTATGACTGCCTAGGTTCTTGAGGGTCCATTGGATCGTTTCTGGTCTTGGTGCCTGCCATGCTTCTATATAAGTGCCTTTGAGGATTCCTAACCTTCGATGTCGTACTAATAGCCTCATGTACACGAGGGCCGAGATGGCCGAAACATGCTTGTGATTGTACCGTAAGTCGTTTCAACATGACCTACAGTCTTGAAACCAAATTTTGAATAGAGTGGTACCCCCTCCGGTGCTGCAAGTACATATGCACATTGTCCTTTCTGATCCGTTTCTTTGCAAATGTGCTGCATCATCATTGAACCTATTCCTTGTCGTTGATATTTCGGGTGTACCGCCATAAACGTTAGTCCTAGATGTAGAAACTGTGATAAGCAGGTATACTAGGATAATATATGTATACATAGTACATCATGGAAAAAATCCCCTATGTAGCGATGCCATTGGTGTTTTGTCGTGAAAAGTACGACAAGGTCCCGTTAAAAAGGGGGACTTGACTAATTTGACTTACGGCAAAAATGATCAAGATCCTGTAAAATCCGATCGCGCTCTGCTTTTAGATCCTTTGATAAAGCGGCCCAGCTATCGACATCCAAGGTATCCGGTAGCCAGGATCTCTTCCGAGCCCTTTCTCCTTTTTGGGTTTATTTATTTGTTGCTGGCCATAGTTTTGCTCTGTCCAACCGCAAAAACCGACTGGAGTTCCGTTCATAGAACATACTTTTAAAAACCTTTCCTCCCGGGCTTGAACAGCATCTTCTAGCATTTCGATGTACCAGCGAGTTATTTGCTCCTTTTGTACTTCTGTCACTGTATTGAGTTGAGGAAACATTGTTCGGTATAATGGACCATTCTGATTAGCAGGTACTTCAATATAACGTCCGATATCCTGTACGTCAGACACCTCGATATCAGAAAGCTTAAAGTCTGTCTGCAGTATTGAATCCATTCTTGACTATATGCACGATGTTGGATAGGTAGGTTAAAAGAGCCCAGAAAATGATGCGGGTAGAAGCCATGAGAAGCAATACTTATATATGCAAGAGCTGATAACACTGTTGGCTGCGGATCCTCGGTTTCCGTGCTTACGATTGGACCAGTTAGGTGCACGCAACCAGCACCTGTCAGCTAACAAAGGCCTATGATAGTGAAGCGAAGCTAAAGGCACTGTAGGCTGCAATAGGGATATATGCCAAGAGAAAGCTCCGGTTTGGTCGACGAACTGGTACGATACGCGGACCAGCACGACATTCGAACCAGTATAGCTGTAGGCGCCGTGCCGGGCCAAGACCGTACTGATTCGGGCTTGAAGCAGCACAGATCGGGACAGATCGGTACGGCCCTGGGCTCCGTACCTGTACGACCTAGACTGATACAGCCTTGGATGGCAGACTAGTACGTTGTTCGGATCAGTAATATATAGGCAAAAGAGTATCATAGAAGCGGTAGTATCGAGCACTTATTAACGCTAACAGCGTCGCCAGTGTTGCTGAACGTAGTTTGGCGTTTGAGGGTGACAGCTGTATTGCCTGTGGCTACAAGGTAGTCTTCCCTGATACTCCGTACTTCCTAGAAAGTCGCTCGAACGGACCGTCCTGTAATTCATATTGAAGTCCGTTTCACGATCTTTTGAACGGTCTTTGTTCTTGTGCGACAATAGTAATCCCAGGCCATAACGCTGGCGTGGCTCAGGTTGCATGCCAACTCCGATTCGAGATGGTAAAAGCTAGGTCGTGGGTACTCTGCAGTACGACCATCCGGGTTCTCACTTTGACTCCTTCAAGTCGAGATACCTTATTTGATAGGCGCTGACCGAAGGGTTCCTATGTACCTGGACAAGGATTTAGCCAGGCGCTAGAGCTATTAAGTACTTTTTCAGTACTGATTCTCCCATGTGTACACAAATCATGCACGACATTAACATATGGCTGACTTGTTGTAAGCGTTTTATGTCGCGAACCGTTACTTACTGGGCGTCACTCTGTTCATTTTAGGCTGTACAACAGTGCACAGAAAACGTCATAATTGCCCTACCGAATGTGTAAACAAATGATAGAACTTTGCAGCTATAACTTAACCACCAACACATGCTTATGTGACTTGCGAATGCTTGAATATTTGTTCAATTTTCTAAGTGTAGATATTGAATCAATAGCTAGCAAGCCATGGCGCAATTATAAGCAAGTATCAGCATTCTACTGGTACATGCATATGCATTGGGTGTCTGTCCGTGTTGGTCGCATCTGTGATGCTTTTTTTTTTGGTTTGTCTCGGACACACAACCACATGATAATGCTGTTAGACGGCTAGTTGCTCGCAACAGTTCTCGCGCTCGCCACGGCCCGGGCTATTGCATTATGTCTCAAAGGGCTAGAAGTTGGGCGGCTTTACACTACTGACCTGGGTATTTTCAGCTTGTCTTGAATGGCCGGTGTCCCGGCTGTCATCCCACTTGTTCATGCACTGGATGTATCATATACCTGGCGGGGACAGGACTATGCATGTTGAAAGCCTTAGCAATAGAATATGGTTGGTGGGCCAATTAGTGCATTCGATGAGCTCGAGATACCATGTCCAGATATGGTTGACCTCTGCTTAACTCCACGTCCCTGAACACGGCAGTCCATATTATAACCCCTGACGATCCTATTTCCTCAGTTTATAGAGTTCGGTATCGTTCAGGGCCAAATGTCTTTGAGGAAGGTTGTTTATAGTCTGATTACTGAGCACAGACATCCGCAAATTTGACCATGTGTCAATACACATGAATAGACATGAGTGGGCTTTTCATGCCTAGATCATGATCTCGTTACTGATCTAGGGAGCACATAGATTGGCGACTGACTCGCAGGGCCACGGCGGTCCTGAAAAATAACAGTGACTGGGTACATGATGTAATACATTGCATAGCAGCAGGGCCGATCGGATGGCAGAAGATGGAAGCCGGATGTTCAGCCTTGGTAAGTGACGAGCCGATAAAATGCACGCGATCACGAGGAGAACTGCACTTCTAGACCAAGCGTTCGGAAGGGTGAATCGGGTCTGCGTAGATCAATGCCGCTCCCGAGGCTAAAAAGCAGAGACTTGACCCTTCCTTCCCATAGTAACCCAATGCGCCAATGATGGTCGAGCCGGGCCTTGAGTACCCCGGAATAGAGATCCTCATCCTCGCCTTCATGGTTTTGTCGCCAGTCTAGCTTGGCTTGGAATGTGCGTGGCTTCGCGATCGGCTCCGCGGCTGGCTCCGCGACTAACGTAGGCGCGGAGGTAGGCGCCGGAGCGGGTGCCGGAGCGGGTGCCGGGGTGGGCAGGAGATCGGGCGTGTCGAGCAACGGCAGAGGGTCGTCAGCCCTCCACTCCATTTTCGCCTGGAAACTTCTCTGGGGTAGGGGAGCGACCGGTAAAGTGGACACCTCATTGGCGCGGCCATCGATATCTGCATCGATGACCCGGACTCCCTTCTTCCTCCACAGCTCCATGCCGACGGACCAGGCGCTCTCATAGCTGTACACATTGAAGTCCATCTTTGTACCCAATGAGCAGTGGCGGCCGGCCATAACGGCATACGTCCAGCTCATTGTACCCATCAAGGGGTTCACGGTCATGGTAGCTGTTAGGGGAGTCCCCTTATGAGAAGGCAGGGTGGCAAAGCGCACACCGAGACTCATGCCTCCCGACTTGTTCAGAGTGCCATAGTACAGTTCGCCGCCGGCGCTGAAACGGCCGTAGATGCGCTCCTTTTCCGCACTACTTGCCCCGTTTCCGAGCTCTTGGGCGCGGGCGGGCGAGGCTGAGCCGGCAACGTCGCCCCCGAAGTTGTAGAGTCCGCGGATGCCCAGCAAACCGCCGTCCGAAGACGCCAGGCCCTCGGCGCCATACCGCCCCTCGTCATATTGCACCATGCCTAGAAGTGTGCCACCGTTGCGCAGGGTCTGGTCTGAGACAGCGCTCACCTGCACCTGCAGGGCCGGCGATATCCGCTTGACCACGAGGGCCTCCAGCATAGACATGGGGAGATAGAGACGCCCATAGGCCAGCACATCCTGACGGGCGCCCTTCGTCTTGCTGCGAGACCGGAGCTCGGCGAGCGGCGAATAGGCTTGCAGGAGCGCGGGCAGAGGGATGCGGTCGCTCTGGGCCACGGCATGGTAGTCGAGGGGCACGGTCGAGTAGAGGTAGGAGACGGAGCCGTCGACGACGCCGATGGTGCCCAGCTGGTACGTGGTGGCGAAATGGGGCGTTGCCAGCGAGGACAGAGTCAGGCGCAGGCCACGGGGCGTGACGAAGTGAAGAAGGGCGTCGGACGTCGCATTCAGCGTCGAATACGAGCTGTCGCAGCTCCAGCCCGTGGCGCTGTAGAACGCCGTCTGGATGTAATCCATGAACCCGCGCATCGTGCCGGCCGAAAACGGAAACGGGTAGGGCGAGGAGGACGAAGAGGGAGAAGAGGAGGAGAAGAATTACTAGTCGAGTGGCATTGAGATCATTGGTAGCATCGGCTACCTCCTCCGAAACCAATGTAATGGAATACCTACTCGAAAGATGGTGGTTTATTAGGTAGGTCTTGAGGCTGTCGCCTACGTAGGTCTTGAGGCTGTCGCCTACGTAGGTCTTCCTAGTTACCGACCTACAGTACCCACCTGAGGTCACTTCCACTAAAACCGTACGCCTAAGCTGGCGCATACTGTGCTGTACCTGCATGAGCTGTACGGTAGTTGCACAATAACCTCTAGTAGGGTTGCATTTTTATTCCTGAGACACAACATCCACGGACAGCTTCGAACGAGAAAACGCAAGAAGACATAGTCTTGAGTTTCACCTCTTAAAAATGAGTTGGGCACTGCAGAAACCCACACAACAACAGAAACATTCTTACAGACAGCGCAGAGCTCTGAACAGTTCGCGGTCTACTAGTATCATGCTATCTTCATGGGCTGAATGAAAAGACCATCATGCTGGTCGACTGTTTCTTTATTTGGTTCACCCGTCCAGTCTACAGTATTTTGTTCGGAAAACACAATGTTGGTCGAACTATTTAAGCTACCGCTTAATATGATGGGCAGGGGATTGTTAGAGCTAACAATTCCGCCTGATGGATCGTATACTTCTCCCTTTCGCAATGTGCCATGGCAACTGAATATGTCCTCTATTTAGTTGACTGGACTTCTCATTCAATAATCGCAGCGTACATATTCTAATTCCCAAGGGGAGAGTGGCAGAGTTTAGCAGATTGGCCCCATCAAACGCGTCCCGGATACTAAACTTGCTTTGTGTTGATGCCTTCTGAATTCGGTGGCTTTCAAATGCACGGCCTCTTTGTGTGCCCCAGCGCAGAAGCCGTGCAATTGCAGGCGCTTCTCTTTGTTGCGATGTACGCAATATTCTTTAGGAATCTAAGGCCTTTTCTAACGAAATTCTGCTGAGTTGCTATAATCACCAATTCGTTCATCCAGGCCTGGCTTCAGAGTCAAAGACGCGATCCTCGAACGCCGAACGTATAATGATCTCTACCTTATGTCTTATATAAGGCGCTGCAACACCCCGAACTGCCAATCTCCTTGATCTTCAGATCTCTGTACATACACCTATCTCTTCAAAGTGAAGAAGAAGCTCGCACGCCAAGACCATCTGCGAATCTATCGGTGTGTTTTTTGCCAAATACCCATCAACACCCGCGCCGAACTTTCACCATGCCATCCACCAGCTCAGCAGCCAAGAGCGCTTTCGCAACCCTTGCGGTCTACAGCATAATCCTCGAGTGGCGCCATCCCAAAGGCAATATCCCTCCTAGACCTCTTGATTGGCGCGATCCCGTTGAGTTCCACGAGCCCGACATTCTTAGCATATTCAACATCGTTCAATGCTATCTCGCCTGCCAAATGGTTATCTTGCTGTTACGCCCTTGCTGGAACGTGTACAGACGAGGCTTTTGGTTTTATAAGTCACTACGGGACTTTGCCTTGAGTTCGTTAGTGCTAGTCTTGGTTTATATCGGGATTTCGATGATTGGGAGATACTGGGGCTTCATCCATCCAGAAACAGTGCGTACCTTAACTCGCTTAGGTGATTCAAGAGATATGCAGAGCCAGCCTTTGGCATGAAGAGTGGTCCGGATGAAGAAGCGCTGCGGTGCATTCGGGAAGTCGGGTACTGTGTTCGGCCCAGTCTCGATGATTTGCGTCACCTTACTTAAGTTGCTGGCAGCAGTGACGGTTACATTCTGATGTATGTGTTCACTAAAGCTTGTGTGATAAATGGATTGGGTCTGCTTACCATAACTCGCTCTTCGTTCGCATAGATATTTCATTTATCTAGAAGTGAGCAATCTCCGTGTTATATTCCCTCTCAGGTGAGCTGCTAGTGACGAGAACATGATTGTGGTATATACAACTCTACCTCAAACAATGAAACCATGGCAAATATCAGTGCCTCAAACCCAGTAATTATGTCCTACTCATGCCCAGTCTATGATCCGTCCTGTCTAAAATCTATGTACTCAATCCCGGGCCCACAGCGATAGCTTCGCCAATGCCGACTTATATTCATGCCGTTCTCTTCGCGCTGACCCTACTAGCAGGCCAGCCCTGCATCGTCGTACCCTCCTCGACGACATCACCTCCCATTATCAGAGTATTCTCCAAAAGACAGCTGTCATTCTCCATCCGCGCGCCACTGAGTAGCCGACTATTAGTCCTCAGCACGCATCTGTCCCCAACATACAGGGAATTCAAATCGAACTTGCCACGGGTATTGACATGTCCGACGAGACTCGCGTCATCCACAACCACCCTATCGCCCATGACAAGCAAATCAGGCTCGGTGAACAGCAAGCTCGGCTCGCCGCTGACGAACAGGGCACAGTCCCGTCCAATCTTAGCTCCCAAAGCTCTGAAATACCAGGTCATGTACGCTGTACCTGTGAGCAGGCCGAGGATGCCATGACCTGCAAAACAAGTCCGTCGGATCCGCTCGATGGCCAAGAAAAGCTGCCACCGCTGGCAGTAGCTGCTCTTATCCCAATCGTAGTTCCCTGGCTGCCTCCGGCCCAACAATATCCATTTCGCGGCGATGACTACGCCAAGAGCGAAGAGACTCTGTGCTGCCAGGAAGACGGAAAGAAGCAGGGCACACAGGGCGAATAGGATCAGTGGATCGTACCATTGGCCGTTACCGAGCCATATGGTAGATTCGAACACCTTGGACACAACTTGGATCGAGGAGAGGGATGCAGCGCTCCAGTAGACGGTGGTAAACAAAATCGTAAACGACGAATAGAGGAAGACCATCCACTGACGCCAGACGAAGTACGGTGCCTGGTGTTGGTAGAAAGCCCTACCGAACGGCGACGTAGCAGCATCTGCCGTCTCGCTCTTGTCCTCCTCAACGTCAGTTATTGCCGTCACACCAGCATACCCCGTTTCGACATCCTTGCCGTGATGCACGAACAGGGTACTGGCTGCGGCCCCTGGATGACAGTGCTCATCTGACGACTGTGATGGCCGGCTTCGATGGAAGAATCTACTAGCTCGCCCGACAGTTGTAACGTCACTATCGCTGGCGTGCTTCTCGTCGTCTGGACGTAACCCAAGGAAGACAGAGTCGCCGCCCTTAGACCCGACGTAGACGCCATTAGGCTCGTATGCCCTGCCGCGCTGCGTGAGACATCCGCTCCCCAGCGTGGCCCCTTGGCCGACGATGACTCCTGGATGCGCGACGACACGGTCTGCGATCATGGCTCCGTCTTTAATCGTGATATAGTCTGATCCAATGCCGTCAGACGTGATGAAGTGGCTCCGCGATCCGAAGACGACGTTGTTCCCGACGCGAAGCAATTCGTAGTCCCCAATACTAGGCCCCGTTCCAGGCCAGTAAATGTACTGACCGGCCTTGCCACCGAGCAGTCGTATCGCCACGCTAGTAGCTTCATAGTGCTGGCCGAACAGATGGGTTAGCTCAAGCAGGGCCGTGTTCGGCATGATGGCATTCATGAGAGCCAGCCTCCAATGGTCGACACTGCTTCTGCTAGCCGCCATAGTTGGTCGTAACGGTCCAAACACAAAAGTGACTAATTTTCTGACCAGGACTGCGAAGGCGAAGATGAAGAACGGGCCGAAGAACGTGCGCAGGGAACGGGCGAGATAATACCATCCGACCCGCTCGCCTTCCGAGAACCAATGCAGCACCGTGATCAGCTGGCTGCGCAGTTGTTTAGCTTCCGGTAAGATCAGACCCACGAGGCCGAGAAGCCAAGGGACGTTATAGATGACGCTGGAGAGGATGCGGAGGGGGAAGACGCCGAACCCCAGTATCGTCCAGTGCGGCTTGGGGGCTTTCGTCGCAGACAGGTCTCGGTTTTCCTCGTTGGCGTCTTGGAGCTCCCAGGATGACGATCTGGCGCCGATGCAGGCGCCATCGGGGAGAGTGGTGCCTGGTGCGACGACCGAGCTGACTCCCACCGATACGTCGTTTCCTATTGTGATCTTACCCAGATACATGGTCGTGTTGTGCTCGCCGGCCATCGGACGGACGACACACCGGTCTAGTGTCTATATTTCCAAGAGTCAATTATCATTCATATGATAGCAGGCAAGGGTGTTGATGGCAAAGTGGATAGGAGAAGGGAGAATGATTGAAGTAATCACTTACAACATTGTCGCCAATGTCGAGCAAGTCCCACTCCCCCAACTGGACTCTCTTCAAAGTAACGCCGGAACCAATCTTTGCGCCCAAGAGGCGATAATACCAAACATTCGACTTCTCCGTCCAGCCAAAGACTCCCTTCCCAGCGACCGCAACAATCTTCTGCGTCAGCCACCAGCGCGTATGATACGGGCCCCACATGGGGAAAATGCCCTCCCTATGCCTCCCAATAATGGCCCATTTCGCTGCGATGCCGAACAGCGGCATCACGAGGCGCGCGACCATGCGCGCCAGGAAAATGCTGACGACGACGTTGAACAGCCGGCCCGGCACCGAGCCGCTCGTGCCCACCCCTTGCGAGTACTCGAGCGCGTAGATGAAGAACGTCCACGGCAGCGCGCGGCGCACGGGGTAGACCACGAGGATGGGGATCAGCTGCAGCAACAGGAGGAGTGGGCGCGTCGAGCTGTACGTATAGCCACCACCATCCTTCTCTGCAGCTGCATTTGCACGCTCGCTACTATTATCACTCGACGACCCGCGTCGCGCAAGCTCCTCATCAACAAACGCACTCAACCCATCAACGCTCCCCTGCCGGAACATATACTCGATCGGCACACGCACCCCAAATTCAACCCGGATAGCAGACAGCAAGCGGCCCGCCCTCAGCGAGTCACCCCCGAGGTCGAAGAAGTGCGCGTGCGCGGGCACGTCAGAGGCGCCGCGCGGCAGCTGCAGGATCTCAGCCACGAGGCGCGCGAGTTTCTGCGCCGTCGTCGTCGAGTCTGCTACGTCAAGGGTCGTGGTTTCTGAAAACTCGGCCTCTTTCATGAGTTGCGCGAGCAGGACCCTGTCGACCGCACCCCCTGAATCTGGATCGGAGCGCGGTAGCGGTGCTGGGACGGGGGTTAGGGACTGTGGGACTAGGTACCCGTCTATGTGGGCGAATAACGTGGTCCTGAGAGAGGCTATGTCTTCGTTCTTAAGTGCCTCGTCGTGGATGGTTTTAGGCGCGAGATAGGCGTTTAGCGCACCTGTCACGGGATGCGGTTCGATGTACGTCTCAATTGTGGCGGGGATGAGCTGCTCCATGGCGCGGTACGCCCTCTCAGGCGTCACATTACACGGGTTCGATGGGATAGCGACAGACAATTCGGTCTCGGGCGCCGGACACAGCGCTACGAAGTGTCTGCTCGCGAACGGCGTGTCGTCGTCCATGCAGGGAATGTTCAGCCTTTCCCCGAGGCGTACCCTGAGAGCCTTGTTGTTGCGCTTCGGCACGTCTTCCATGTAGACGATGACGACGGGGCGTTTGACCGACTGCAGAGATGAGCGGAGCGACTCGTGGAGACAGCGTAGGTCGACTCGCGGTTGGCCGGGTGGTGTTACGAGGACGATACCGACGACTTCTTGCAGGGTTTCGTGGCGCACGGAGAATGCTAGCGCTTGGGAGATTCGTCCGAATGTAGGCGAGTCTTGTCTATTCGCGGCTACGATGATGGCGTCTTCGACTTCGAAGGGCGATATGAGTTCGCCGCCACGGTTGATGACTTCTTTGCTTCGCCCGGTGATGTACAGGTATCCGTCTTGGTCTACATACCCGATGTCGCCAGTGTCGAACCATCCCTGGGAGTTGAATGCTGATTTGTCAAGAGAACCATCTGGTCTAAGATATCCCTGGAAGAGGGGGCTGCCGCGGAGACATATCCGCCCGGGCACGAAGATGTCTACTTCGTTATCTGTCTGGTCCATGATGACCAGTTCCGGGCCGGTGATGATCCCTGAGGTGCCGGGACGTTCTAAGGAATAGGATAAGGGCGGCGTGCTGATTGGCATACACTCTGTCATGCCATAGCTTGGTAGTACTGTGCATTGAAACGTTTCTCGGATTCTTTGCGCCAAGGTCGGTAGCAGAGAGCCTGCCGCATTGCAGACGAGACGAATTCGACTAGGGACTCGAGAGGTTAGGGATACTAGTCGATCGGGTCTGACATAAAATTTTGACACACTCACGACTTTTGCAAAGCCTCGAATCTTTTCGTGCTCTCTTCTAGGATCAGTGAATGCATAGTTGGCGATGCATAATACCAAGTGGGATGGGCGTCCTCGACCTGGTCCCAGAATAAATTTGGGTCAAAGCTTGGGCAGCAGATAGTCGAGCCTCCAGAAAACAAGGGGGCAAAAAGATTTCGAATTATCCCACCGCTAATCCGTTGATTGTCAGTAGCTAACTTTAGAGCAGGATATGAATGACCGAACTTACACATGATATAGCGGCATCATGTTTAAACAGACGTCCTGGTTTGTCAAACCCCATGAACTCACGACAACTTGGACGCCGTGTAAGATGGCACCGACGGTGATCGGGACTACCTTTCTATTTCCACTCGTCCCGCTGGTAAATAGAACTATAGCGATATCTCGAGGTTCGTTTGGCGTTGGACGTTGCATAATCTGTGTTAATATTCTGTCTTCATCTTGGAGCCGGATACCGACATCACGGTCTTCGTCGACACAAAATATGTTCGGCCCGCATCTTTCAAGATGCAACTTATAAACTTCGGAAGAACAAGATATAATGGCACAGGCTCCGGAAAGCTCGATGTCGGCTCTTACCTGCTCCGGACCCGCGGCCGGGTTGATCGGGGCGGCGATGTATACATTTGATACAGCGACGATGGTGGCCGCAAGTAGGGGTCCGTTGGGCAGGATAATGGCCACAATGGGTTTTTGGTGAGAGTCCTCAGCTACAGTTGAGATGGCGAAACGTCTCACAAAGTTATGAAGATGTCTGTAAGAGATGGGGGCTTTGGGACTTGAGTAGCGGAGGGCCGGCTCGGAACTCAACTTGAGATAGTTTAATAGGCACGGCACTTGATGTGTAGAAGAACTCCGTGAGTGAGCCATGGCTCTATGTGAAAACGAGAGACGAGTTCCAGTGAAGGGGGGAAACTTGGTTTGTGTAACGGGGGGCTACTGGTAGAATGGATCACTGGCTAGACTGTTTGCTTTGGCGACGGGCCGCTCATAAACATGATTTTAAAGGAACCAACGTTGGAGTAGTTATTATATAGTATTCAACTACCGAACTTAGAGTACAATTAGAAGATCAAATGATCATCACATACACTTACGCGTTATGACCGGGTCGAAGTTGGAGGCTGTGTTGCTTCGTGATATAGTTGGGGCCGGTGGATAGGCGGTAATAAACATGCTTCAGTGTGGTTGCTTTCCTATGACGAACATGCTAAGTTGTATCCACAGATTGGCCAGTTAAATGGGTATTTGTGTCCTGGCTCCTATGAGGTTATTCGGAAGGGATTCGGATACTCGGAAACGACCAAGGGGGTCAGGGGGTTCCTGCATTAGTCTAAGCTGTGTTCGAAGAGGGGGATACATGAGCAACCCTGTCCAGCTGGGAAACTGGTTCATTGTGTCTTGGGCGTGTTATCTCAATGTTAGCGTAACCACACGATAGAGATCCGGTTGCCCGATTGTAGCACGAAAGAGGTATAAGTCTCAGCAATATTTGGCGGTGATACAAATCTGCATTCTGGCGTACAAGTGGAATTGCCAAGTGGTGGATCCCTAACGCGGTGTACCTAAGCTAGTTGAAGATCAATGTCTGGGCAACCGTAGTAATTATATTCTTGTCAGTATGTAGGCTCTGTTGAACAAGTCCTAATGCAGAGGAGTTCGGTTTCATTGAATTGAGGTATCATATTATGTATGAGATGATGAATTTTCTCAAAGCGTTACTTTGTTTTCTCCCTCGCCGTTGTTTGTACGCTGTCTCAACAAGTCCGACATGGTACGGATAGCATACCTACTGCATCACCTAGCTTGTCGTCGAAAGCGAAGTGCGGTATTTTCTACACAGCCACGACAAAATCACTGGTATAGATCGATAGAAGCAATCGCACCCAAGCTTCAGACACGCGTCCGAGTAGGTATGCTACCACAGTGAACGAGGATACGCATGAAGACCAAGAAACGTTGTCAGCATAGATAATGTTTTGTCAATTGACCAATAATTTCGTTGTGGACCAGCCTGCAGCTGACCTAACCACTCGGCAATAAGGAACAACAGCTGCAAGCCAAGTAAAGCGCGCCGATCCGACAAGGCTTACGCAGTACAGTAGCTCTATCAGATCTGCATGGGCCAGATTACTACCGTAGTGTGCAGCAGGTGCGGCACTCTTTATGATCTATTAGCAACAGATACCATTGCTTCATAATAATTGATTACGACGAAGTTTCAAGGGATACTGCTACATCGGTAGAGGCAGACGTTACCCTAGCTTTAATTAGACTACGTACGACCGTGACGAAACAAGTTGGTTTACATGCCGCGATATGTGTAAGCTCTCTAAGACAGCTGGTCGGTCCTATACACCTTTGGCTGCCCCTTTTTGTCCCTCGTGCCCATGAATAATTGCAATACAATGAAGACTAGCTTGGATTTCCTTAATGTGAAAAATTCATGCATACCGGTAGTTGAGCCAATTCAAGAAGAATGCTGGCCTCGTCACAGACCAGTCACAGAGTACCTACTGCTGTAACCTTAGATGGGTACCCACTGTAGCCTGCCTCCTAACCTCGCGCATTCTGACAATTTTACAAGCCATGGGCGTCCACATCTGCTCGACACGAACTTTCTTGCAGCACAGAGGGCGCATCAGACCAGAAGCATAAGCGGTGAATTTTTCGATACTTAGACCTGCCCTCGTTCTAATTCTGCATGTGGTTCTGGAGTGGTTGACTTGCATGATTCAACCTTTTTGCGTTGCGGCTGTGCTAGGATGTAGTAACTACTTACAGCTTATAAGTACTTCTAGTAAGCCCGTACCGGCTTGGCGCGTCCTTTCCTACCGCGGTTCTCGCTTTTCTTGTCTTCTGCTTTCCCAAGTTAGGTCCCAGGTCAGCTATTTTAGGGATTCCGTCTTCCGTCGGTCCACCGGGTGCAATGCTTCTTGCCTTCATGCATCGATGCCACATCACATTCTATCCCTAATCCAACGTCTCGGCGTCGTGTGCTGCAGCAGGTGCATAAGCCAGTGGAACTGAGCGTGCTGCTAGTTTGCCAGTTTGCCAGTTTATCAGATTGCCTGCGTTGACGCGGAACGAAACGCAACGGAGCCATGGAAGCACACGACCAGGCCGTGTCGGCGGTATCGACACGGCTGCGGCACTTCTACGCTCGCCGAGAAGCCTTCCGTGTGTATCACGGTTCCACTAACAGCACACGGGCCATTCACAAAGACGGCGACAGCATCGTCGACACGAGCCGCCTGGACCATGTACTCGCCGTCGACACGGTCCGCAAGACGGCCCTCGTTGAGCCTAATGTCCCCATGGATAGACTTGTCGACGCCACGCTGGCTAGCGGCTTAGTCCCTCTCGTAGTCATGGAATTTCCGGGTATCACTGCCGGCGGAGGTTTCAGCGGGTCGGCCGGTGAGAGCAGCTCCGGTCGCCACGGCCCTTTTGACTCGACAGTGGTCTCTATCGAGATCGTCGTACCAAACGGAGACGTTCTTCGTGCCTCTAAAACAGAACGACCTGATCTCTTTTGGGGCGCCGCCTCTGCCTTCGGCACTGTCGGCATCGTCACGCTCTTGGAGATCCAGCTCCAGGATGCTGCCCAGCACGTGCAATTGACGCACTATTCCTTCTCCAGCTTCACCGAGGCCTCCCAGAAGCTGCAGGAGCAAGTCGCTGATACGTCTGTTGAATTTATTGACGGGATTGTGTTCTCGCCAAGCAAGATCATCGTCTGCGCCGGTCGACTTGTCGACACTCTTCCACCGGGGAGCCACCCGCGGCGGTATCTTGGTCGTAAGGACCCATGGTTCTACCTTGACGTAGATAAGAGGACGGCGAGCTCATCTTCTACCGTTGTTGACTATGTGCCTTTGGTCGACTATCTCTTTCGATGGGACCGTGGTGGCTTCTGGGTGGCTCGGTACGCGTACCGCTATTTCTTAACCCCCTTCAATCGCGTGACGCGGTATGCTCTGGATCGCTTCATGCATGCACGTGTCATGTATCATGCTCTGCACAAGGCTCGCCTGTCGGACACGTACATCATTCAAGACGTGGGCATACCATTTGGCGCCGCCGATGCCTTTTACCAGTGGCTGGACGAGACGCTGCGTATATATCCGCTCTGGCTATGTCCGATCCGGGTCCGACGTGACTCCGCAGACGCGGCTCACGGTCTCCATGCCGATTTTGCGAATCCCAACACCCCCGAGCTCGTGCTGAATTTTGGCGTCTGGGGACCCGGCCCAGACGACTACAAGGAGCTGGTGCGCCTCAATCGTCTAATCGAGCAGAAGGTACACGAACTCGGCGGCACCAAAACCCTGTACGCACAGGCTTATTACACCGAAGAGGAATTTTGGGAGAGCTATAACAAGCCCGCGTATGATGCCGTTCGGTCCAGGTACCACGCTGACCACCTGCCCAATGTCTATGACAAGGTCAAGGTAGACGATGTCGCCAGACAGAGGGCAAGGGAACCAACAAGAATGCCCTCTATCCTACGCAATAGACGGCCATTCCAGGGCCTCTATGGTGTGTATAAGGCCTGGCGCGGGGGCGATTACCTGCTGCAAAAAGGGGCACCCGGAAAACCCAAGCAGGCCCCATAGCCTACCATGAGCATCCGTGCTTCCCTTCATACTTTTATCATTCATGTCACGTGTATTATTCATCGAGCGCAAGTATAGCATTGAACTGGCTTTTGCTTTATTATATTCGCTATCCGACTGGTACTCAAGTAGCGTTACTGAATTATGGGTAGCATCACTTCGTCCCCCATACGGCCTAGCCCGCTGAAAGAGGGGCTCTACGATCGCTTAACGACGTAGACACCACGCTCGATGGTGTTGATGACGATGTACCCGCTCTTGAAGTACGGGTAGTGGCTCCAGGTGCCGACAAACTCGATAATGCCACCGCCACTCTCCTCGTCGTCTTCGGGGTAGATGTCAAAGTGGGCGACTTCCTTGACACTCTTGCCTGTGGGGTCCGTGGGAATCGAAGAGATATCGAGGATATGGAGACCACCACCATAGTTGCTCTGGTAAGCAAAGTTGGCATCGATGAACTGATTATGATCGATACCCTTGACCTTGGCGCTGTAGTAGCCGGTCTGCTTAGGCTTCTCGAGAGACGAGATATCCCAGATGTAGGTGATGGGGTAGCCAGCGGCTCCGGGCCCAACCTTGTCGTACTCATCGTATTCGTCATCGAGCACGAGGTACTTTTGGTTCTGGGGGTCCAGCACCCAACCCTGGTGGGTGTAGGCAGCACCCTCGTATGAAATGCGCGAGATGATGGTAGCCTTGGCCTTGTCCGTCACGTTGTAGATGGTCAAAGTGTCTTCGTTGTAGCCGTAGCAGATGTCGGTACCAACATACTTCTTATCAGGACCACGGTACACGAGGCACTGGGCATCGTGGACGTAGCCGTCGGCCGAGGCACAGCCTGGTGACTTCAGATTCTTCATATCAGTCAGGTCGATGAAGATGAGACCCGACTTGCACTTGTCAGTTCGTGGCTGGGAACCGGATGCGACAGCATAGTTCTTCTCCTCGTTTACTTGGACAGTGTGGGAACGGCCGGTGGGTAGGCCGGCGAAGTGGAACGCATCGGCATCGGAGTAGGTGACGGGCTTCGCCGGGTTGACCTTCAGCAGCTTTGACATATCAAAGATCTGCACACCATGGTTGACGGCCTCGCTGCCGATGACCATGTAGTTTTTGTAACCCTTCATCTCACGCCAGAGTGAAGGCTCAGCTTTGCTGTATTTCGGTAGGCGGCCGAGGTAGATGATCTTGCCATCTTTGCCGATTTCGAGGAACGCGGCGCCGTCGGACTGACCAATAGCCATAAACTCCCGCCCTTCGGGACTCGTCCAACCCCACGAACCAGCACCCTCGCCACTCGGGCTGCCGAGGTCAGCATGCGACTGGAAATCGTAAAGATCGAGTCCACTGCAGTTGAAGGTGTATAGAGCATTGCCGGGCTCGAGTTCGGCAAGTCCGTTGACGCAAGGGACACTCGGGACCGCGGCGGACATGCTCCTGTACTGGCTGGAGTCGAAAATGCCGGCTTCCCTTCGAGCAGCCCAGAATGACTACGTTGAGAATTAGTACCAAAACAGCTCTCAAGTAAGGTCGGGATATGTCTTTACCTCCTTGTGGTTCATGATCTCCATGTGTCGGAGACCGCTCTGGTAGAGAGCCTTGCTGCGTTCCTCATCGACGGGGATTTCCTTGGCCAGCGTGAAGCTGGCAAGGGCCGCAATGGCGGCAGCACTTACGACGCTCTTCATCTTGCTGCAATATCAATCGAAACTTGATTTTTGCTGCCTCTCAATGCTCCTAGACACTCGTATGTTTGGAGCCTTGAGGGAGTGAGTCAGGGTTTTTATATACGCTCAAAGTCTATCTCCAAGACGAACCATGATAGACCCCTCACAACACTATCTTGCTTGCATCTCATTAGCATCGTTATTAGGTACCCTGCAGCTCGCATGAGATGTGCTGACATGATGGGTAGAACCGGCCTATAGCAAGTATGCCTACTATATTGAAATCCTTGGCTCGCAGATGGGGTTGGGAGATTCAATCGCTAAAACCCATCGCAGTCGTATCTTTCTTAAACGAAAATGGCAGGCCAGTATCGCGACAAGCTTCGTAAACCCTGATAATATGACGACCCGGCAATTGATCTGCACCGCATGCTTGGCCCGAGCTTGGCAGCGCCTGCGCCCCTTTGTTCGCTGCGTCCTGATTTGCAGAATATGGTGAAGATACTCACGATGATTGTGTTGTCGAGGCACCCAACTGGAAACACCCCTTCGAGCTGCCCAATTGGTCGCATGACCCGGTATGATAGAGAAGTTGCACTCGTATCTCCACGAGCTCCAGACATTCCAGAATTGCCGACGGTATTCACAGGTGCAATGCCAAGATGCGGCGCGCGACCGGCAGGCAGACATCACAACTCTTTAGTGTATGAGGACGCTGGAAGGCGACCTACTGTAGTACGCCGCGCTATGGTCATCACAACAGAGAGCTCAACTAGCGTTGGTTTCTATTGTTTACCGTGATGTCCATTCACCCACGCCGCGAATGCTAGAAGCTTGTCCTATTTAACTGATGTTGGAGGAGACAGCGCTCCGACGCAGAGCCGCTTTGGGTTGGAGCAACAAGGCTGAAATAGCCGATACCCGTCAAATTGTGGCTGAACAAGCGACCACAGATATTCGAGAAGTGCCGAGCAAAGCCCAAGGGCATGCGGTTGCGCATCTGTCGTAGGCGGGTGCAACACCAGCAGCAGCAGATAACGAAGATAGGTGACATGTCTTGTCTTGCAGAGGCGAAATCTCGAGGCGGCTCGGGAAGTTCGCCCATAAGGGAAACTCAATCGCCCATCACTTGGCACCGGTTTGCCTTCAGATGGAGACATATTATTGAATATCACCTTAGGCAGCGAGTTTGAAGAGAAACGTTATCCGCCTTCCTCACAGAGGCAGTCGATGTGACGCTTGGGTGGCTGCCACGCCACGTCGAATTGCCTGCCAAGATGGTCCGACTGACTCCCTCCACGGGGCTAAAGCCTTGGCAGGACGTTGGACGTGGGCGACGACGGTTGATGCTGATCTTCCGCCTATGAGACTCGTAGAGGAGATAGGATTAGCTTTGAAGATAGATTAAAAATGATGGTGCCATCAAAACCTCGTTGCGCTTACGTGCTCTGTTAACTTATGAGACGGGGCTGTAGCCGTGAAAGTGGCATGCTTTTTTGGAGATATCTCCATAGCCAACGTCTGATCACGAGACATGGTAGATGGTCGAATGTTATACCATTTGACACAGTAAATGGCGTTGTGCGAGTTGAACCCCATTTCGAAGAAAGCTCGTAAGAATAATTACACAGGCAGATGAACGCTAAAGCTGGTAATTCAAATAACATCATCGCAAGGTTTCTTTGACTCTATTTAGTTATTTGCAGTTTACAGTCTCCATTATGTAACATTCTTGGCTTGGTTTTATCACTTCACTTCGTAGAAGCGCCCAGGTTACGAAGAGTGGATCGCATGCGCGATGTACCTCAATTTGATATGAGATGTAGGGGATTTCATCCCTTATTAGTGCTCATGTAACCCGTATTCATACGCCTAAGTATGTAAACGAGATCTTGGAGAATTGAAGCCGCATTGGTGCTTACAAATCTGTATAGCGCTGTGTGGACGTTACCTGTGATTAGTACCTGCTATGATCTACCATACCTCGCCTAGAGAGGAGGAGTTCGGATGACACACAAACCGGGTTTCCGGAAACGGCACGTCCAGGTAACGCAGCCAGATAGATCAATGGCGGTCAAGGGACTGCACCCGATCTACTGTACTTACTGCCTATCACATGGTGTGTATATCCGTTTTGGGTGGTATGCTGTACACGACTTGGGGATGGCCTGCTCTACTATGGAACATCGCGCTCAAGCTTAGTTCGTACACACGACGTGCTACGCGTATTCCCGTCGTTGAAATCGCTTTTGCCGGTACCGTTATGGATGGATCTTGCGTGATAGCTAGCGTCGCGGAGTTCGATGTTATGAGCGAGTCCGAAGTGCCGAGAAAAGCCCTTGAGTCTGATGCTGAAATGGCTGGAGTGCATGAGGAGCATGCATCTGTGAAGGCAGCTAAGAACGCCCAATTCCTCGATCCGATGGATGTAAAATTGTTAAATGCAAGCGATCGAACCACCACTGGTCGCATAGCATTTGCGCAAAAAACCAGGAATGACTGAGATTCATTGAACGACCGGGCCTGGTTTCTGGCGGTTGTAGGTAAAGCGATGGCGTATGACGCTTCTAACTCTGGATATCCCACTTCTCTCGATCGGAAATCGGTGGACGCATGGGCGCATTTATCTTGTTTCGAGGAACCGACGATGTAACGACATTTCGCATCCCAGCGCGAAAAGAAACGTTGTGGCGCCCCCTTCTAATAAATAATTGATGCCCACGAGTTCGACTTTCGGGGTTTCGCAGTCTCGCAGCAGACTCGCGGGCTCTCTATTCCCACTAATAGCCCGGGGTCGAATCTGATCCGCAAACCACATCCGCATCCTTCTCGGAGGCACGATGATGCATTGGCTTGACGGCATACCGAACAATGCCGAGATTTCTGGCCTTGTTCCCGGGCTTCATTGCCCCTTGGAACGGATCCGAATGCCTGAATATTGAACTGCAGAGAAAGGTACAACGCCTTGCTCATCAAGCTTGTAATTGAAGCCGCCATCTGTGTTCCATCTTACCGTATTGTATTACCGTAGATACCTTCAGCTTCAACCTACTGGAACGCCTTGCATAGCAAGTATTGGTATACAATTTTGAGGGCGCATTCATCACAGAGTGCCGTAAGAATCGATAATTATTCGTACATGGCTTTTACAATATAAATAGTAAGAAGTGCAGAGCAGCAGAGGTCATGCCTGGTGTTTGAGTCGGCAAATATGCAACATCTGATTATCGCATACAACCTCGATAGAGAGCATAGTATGCTCATAAATAGTTTAAGAAAATAAAGGGTCAATCATCCGCATAAAATGTCCTTATCGATTATTTTCAGAGGCGAGATAAGCAAGCCCTACAGTTGCCAAGACTTTCACAGATAAGGTCCCCCCACCCTGGCGGGCCACGAAATTGCCTACCAACGTAGAAAATTCCGCGACCACCTGAACCTACCCTTGACAAAGTGACCACGACACGACGAGAGACGCTCAACAACCCGACAACAACCCCTCCGCCCGTATTCAACCCCGATTTCTACCCCGAATACTCCATACAATCGCAACCATGGGTGGTGGTATCTCCGTTCGCGATGTCGACGCGGTAAGGGTTCCCACATCTTGAGACGACCTCGCACCAGCCAACCACGCGAAATGACCGGCGCCGCGAGCTGTCGGGCTTCCGTTCGGGCGGCGCAACACCATATACATGGCCGGGGCAAGGTTGTGAGGGGATCGAAAGATCTCTGTTGACGGAATTATTGCTAACGGCTGGTGGTGTAAAGCACAAGTTCATCGAGACGTACTCGCAGTGTGAGTGGACGAGCCAAGCCAAGCTATAGCAAGCTATGGTGGGATTGAGAAAAATATACTGACCAAGAAGCGCAGTCTTGAAGCGTCAGGGAAAGCTTCCTGTTCCCGGTAATTCACAGCTTAGCGCCTCATCCATCGACCGTGCATCTAATATGTCCTAGGCTGGGTCGACACTGTCAAGACTGGTGTTTCAAGAGAACTGTAAGTCATACTGCATTCCCTCGTCTATCCTTTGAATTGCCTACAGCGCCTCAAAATTTGCTTTTCAACTGGATACCCTCTGTGGGGAATGGACTCTTTTCATTCACCTTCCCAATTGAATTTTGAAAGACGAGTTGCTAACTGCTGTCTCCAGCCCCCCTCAGGTTAGTGATCCCTGAACTCTTAGAGGTTGTGGCCTGTTGTGCGACTATGCGCGTATCTTGGCATCATGGAGGTTTTGTTCGTCGCTTACCATGCTCCAGTCTGAGGATTGGTTCTACGTCCGTGCCGCTGCCGTGGCTCGCCAGTATGTCCAGTTCCCATCACCTCCACACTGCTATAGCTAACAATTCATAGCGTCTACATGCGGAAGACAGTTGGTGTGTAAGTAGTTCACCATTTACCTTGGTACCCACCGTTCCAGTGGCTACCTTGGTCCTGGAATTACCAAATCTCTCGAAATCGGCAAGTCTGACTCTGATAAAGCGGCCGTCTGCGCAAAACCCACGGTACCGCCAAGAACCGCGGTGTACGCCCTAGCCACCATGTCGACGCGTCCGGCTCCGTCGACCGTAAGGTTCTCCAGGCCCTCGAGAAGATCGGAGTTGTTGAGCAAGATGAGGAGAAGGGTGGCCGTCGCATTACCCAGTCTGGTTAGCCATCCCTCTTCCTCCTATAACTACCATTGCTAACCTGTGACCAGGACAACGTGATCTTGACCGTAAGATAACCGCTATCTAACTCTAATCGAAAAGTATCTGGAACTAACTCTGTGCCAGGAATTGCCCAGACCTGCGCTGAAGCCGAGGAGGAGGAAGAGGATGAGGAATAAATTTGTGCGATACGAACACCAAGGAACTACTATGGAACGGGTAGCATAGGGCACGGCGTCTGAAAAGGTTGATTAATTCATGGTGAACTCGGAATTCGCGTTCGCAATACTATCATCTAAAGGTTCCAATGCTCATAACTTGTGCTCAACTAGTTATCTCCAACGCTGTCGCATCGTCTAGTGAATATTCAATCATAGGGGCCCTGACGGGTTGCCTTACTCACGGTAGCCTTGATCCAAAGCCAATCTTATGTGCTTGACCGCCTATTTGTCGCAGCTTTGATGCCGGTTGCTCGATACGGCTCATTCTGAGCAAACAATCAGTAATATGGCGGCTGGACACCTTGTAGACCGGTCTTATCGTGTAAGGGATATTTCGCCCTGCGGCTTAGTATCCTTGAGTAAAACCGGACAATTGATTTATGTCCTAAACATACCACGAATTTCTTTCTTTTCTCACAGAGTTTCGACAACTTCAATCTACGTCGCCCCATTGCTGACTTGACGTTGAATTTGAGCTTATGGCGGCGGCCGTGGCTGCATCCCAAGAAACACGATGGGTAACGAAATGTTTATCTTTGTTGATCAGAGCCTACGATGTGCTCGGGTGACGTACATAGAAGGTCTCGGAGAGGCAAACCGAGACCAACGCCATTTGAACACGCGTTTCACCACAACGTCTCAATACATAAGTTGACGGCTTCATATCTTATCTTATTTCCATCTGCTCCTAGAATTGGAGATGAGACCGTGGCGATGAATAATCTTTACTATGTAGTATCCTAGCGGACGGCCTTTCCATGTCGTACATACGTACTGCTGCTTCAGCGAGATGAACGGGTATATGAGACATAGTCTTTGCTGGTCAATGCTGTTAGGCTTAGCTATTCGTTTCAGTAAGATACGCTTAAACAACTTGTTGTCTTATGGAGCTGCAACAAGACTAAGTGGTATGCATGGAAATGAGAAAATCGGAAGCTACGATAGGTAATGCAGTATTCATCCCTCTTCTTCACGAGGTTTCTGTGTCGGCTTCAATTTTGGGTCCCAATAATGTATGCATTGGCCTAGCACTGGTAGAATACATAGTCCTGTTTTGGCCATCGGTTTGTCACCAGCCCAGCATATCGCGTAAGGCAAGATGGCCGAGTTGGTTATGGCGTGAGGTTAAGGTCACCTTAGCACAGTTTCCTCATGGAGAAATCCGCGTGGGTTCAAGTCCCACTCTTGTCAACGTTTCTTTTTTCTTTTCTAAATCATTTGAGTTTGGTCAAATTTCACCGTCTGTTTGCCTAGCTAAAGGCTCGTGTTGATCTTCCTTTTGTTTTGCTATCATGTGGGAAGCCATCCAGTTTATTAGGCTACCATTGATGAAGCAGGCGTGCTAGAAACAAATGGGTATGGTAATACCAGAATGCACTGTCTCGGGCCTGCAGGATGCACAGGCTAATGCAATCCCTTGGAAACCTTGGACCGAATTTAAGATTTCACTGATAGATCTGCACTGCACGCCTAAATAAGTTTACTTCAAGCAATGACTGATAAGAGCTGTTGGTACTGCTTCGAGCAACCTTTCAGCTGTTTAAGATCATGAATCAAACACATAAATGGGCAGATCTGATAACTTCGGCATCGGTACGGAGTATCAAGCCATCAAACCATGGCGCACGCGCACTTCGTTCCGAGACAGATCGCCTTCGTCGAGATCTTCCTCTAGAACCTGGTTCATTGCCAGCATCCTGACCTAGCTTACTCTGATATGCCCGATCCAAGATAGAACCGCCCCCGTCTTCGCAGTGTGCCATTGGCAGCTTTACTGGGTAGCTAAGCCGGTTGTCATCGTCCTTACACAGTACTTGCACTGCGGCTTGCTGGGGGTGTAGAATTAATCGCTCGATCGGGATGCTATATATGCGTGTGTTATGCGTATATGTATATAAGATAGGTGATGGTCAAGGGAGAACACTCTCGCCTTCAGACGACTACACCAGGCCTTCAAGAAGCCAACGGACGCGGCCAAGTAGCTAGTCCCACTCGAACAGGAACTAGCATTGAAGATGAAAATCTCACAAGTCGCGGCGTTTTGCGCCCTGAATGCCTATCAGATCGCCGCTGTTCCCGACGCCGACACGGCACGCGCCGCGTGTCGCAAGACTAAAGTTGCCATCCTCGGCGCTGGAGTGGCCGGCATCACGGCGGCACAGGCTCTCACCAACGCGTCCGTCACGGACTTCATCATCGTCGAGCGCAATGATTACATCGGCGGTAGAGTGAAGCACACGGACTTCGGCAAAAAGTCTGATGGCTCGCCCTACACGGTCGAGCTCGGCGCAAACTGGGTGCAGGGGCTGGGAACGCCAGGTGGTCCTGAAAATCCTATCTGGACTTTGGCGAAGAAGTACGAATTGCAGAACACGTACTCGAACTACAGCTCCATCCTGACCTATGACGAAGAGGGTGCTGCCGACTTCGGCTCTCTCTTCGACGACATGGAAACGGCGTACTCCATCGCCGAGCAGGATGCTGGCTATGTGTTGACGAAGAACCTCCAAGATACGAGCATGCGTGCGGCTTTCAGCCTCGCGGGGTGGAAACCCAAGAAGGACATGCATGCGCAAGCTATCGAGTGGTGGAATTGGGACTGGGAGACGGCTTACCCGCCTGAACAGTCTGGCTTCTTGTACGGTATAACGGGATATAACTTGACCTTTTACCAATGGAGCGACGAGAACAATTTCGTTATTGATCAGAGAGGTTTCAATGCCTTCATTATCGAGGAGGCCAAAACATTTCTGAAGGAGGATGACCCACGCCTCTTGCTAAACACGATGGTCAAGTCTGTTTCCTACACACCTCAGAAAGTTCAAGTCACATTTGATGACGGTGGCTGTATCGAAGCTGACCGTAAGTAAAAATACCTCTTTTTTCCTCTGCTGTTGTGGTCACTGCTAATACGCGATCCTAGATGCTATCGCAACCTTCTCGGTCGGAGTGTTGCAGAACGATATTGTAGAATTCAAGCCCCAGCTCCCACGGTGGAAGCGAGAAGCAATCGAGCAGTTCCAGATGGGGACATACACTAAAGTGTTCTACCAATTCGATGAGACGTTCTGGGACACGGATACGCAGTTCTTCCTCTACGCGGACGCGAACACGCGCGGCTACTATCCCGTATGGCAGTCACTCACCGGCCCGGGCTTCGACGAGGGCTCCAATATCATCTTTGTGACGGTGGTGGGACCCGAATCGTACCGTATCGAGGAGCAGCCCGACGAGGTGACTAAGGAAGAAGGCCTTAAGGTCCTACGGGCCATGTTTCCCGACAAGAACATCCCAGAGCCTAGTGCCTTCATGTATCCGCGGTGGAGCACAGAAGAATGGGCTTTTGGCTCGTACAGCAACTGGCCTGTAGGGATGACGCTCGAAAAGCATCAAAATCTCCGAGCCAACGTGGACAGGCTGTGGTTTGCCGGCGAGGGCACGTCGGCACAGTACTTCGGCTTCTTGCAGGGAGCGTGGTACGAGGGGCGCGACGTCGGGCAGCGCATTGCTGGGTTAATAAACGGTCCCGATGCGCAGGTCGCGTGCAATAACGACACTACGATCGATTGCGGACCTATGTTCCATGACCGAGTTCTTCACGGCACCACGTTCCTGGACGAGTATAATGTGCAGAACGGCTGGCCGGTGAGCAGCTTCTTGAGTTACGGCTATGAGGAATAACTTGTCGTTAGCAAACTAAGACAAGGTGACAATCACATATGAGAATGAGGACCTAGAGCAAGAAGTTAGAGAATTGTCTACGCAACGACTTGGAGATCGGGTTATAATTCGCCTTTTTAATATTTAGATCTTGATTTGGCAACTATGAATGTTTCTGGGACAGGTCAATCCGATCCTTGTATAGATAAAGGAACCAGCAACGACTAGTCACGCGCAGCAACGATGTTCTAGGTTATAACACTAGAATTTTTCTACTACTTCTAATTTAATCCCCCATCGCTGGCGACTGACAGGTCTATACTAATTGTTACACCGCTGGGCTAGTGAAGCAAAGATCTTGGGAGTACGACTGGTATTATTGGACTTAGGTACCTACATTATCCTTACCCGCCAGGACGTTATTAGTCCTGTTTATCTCGTTTTCTCATTCGCTCCGGGAAGTCAACTGATGAGTAGGAATCTGAATGCTGGAGCTCATTACCTTTGAAGCGCAGTGTGACTGGGTGATATGTAGATTTTGTTGGATTAGTACATGAGGCTGATAGGGCATATGTAAGTCGCTGGTGCTTATAAAGCTTAATATCAATGTTCCAATGCGTTGAGAGCAATTCGATAGCAGCTGAAGAAACTTGCAACATGAAAGATGCTTTTTAACGTACTAACCTAACCTATGGGTTCGGCTATGGGATAAAGTTGGTACTAAAGTGCACTAAAATGTGATCTGACGTAGGTGCATCTACTGCAGACAGGGACTGCAGCAATTTAGTCTCCACTGAGATTGGAATTTCAGGAGCCCACCTGCGCGTGCCACCCTTCCCACCTGGACTTGCCACCATTAACCCGATTCTGCTAGACCCAACCATACCACCAGATTTTAGTGCAAAACTTGGGGAGGGTGGAATATTGGAAGTACTTCTATGTCGCGAGCTGCGTGTTTTGTTGTTTTGATCAAAAAACGCGACCGCAGCTATATAATCGCAGCTATGTTAGGACATTACAGATCCGTATTCAATTTGCTAGCAAACATAGAATATGACAGCATGGAAATTATTGTAGCAGCGCGATTCGTGGCGCGGTCGAGCGCATTCTGAAAACGCATTAAAATTGTAAGGTGGAAAGGAAAGGAAAAGACGGCCGCGAAGCTACCTAGGTACAATTGCTAGGTCAGGTGACCAAATGAGTAAGTGACCAATTAAAAGTAGGGAACCCACCCAAAAGCCACCACAGCCAGGACATAGCCACAGCTACCTGCAGCTGCCCACCTTGTCTAAGTGGGCTGCCCATCTGTTCGGCAGCTGGCCCCCTGACTTGGCAATAATTAATCTTCTGCGGCCAGCTTCCCGGCTCCGTCTTTTCCTTTCCTTTCTACCTTACAATTTTAATGCCTTTTTAGAATGCGCTCGACCATGCTGCGAATCGCGCTGCCGTATTGATTTCATGTTGCTCTATTCTAGGTTTGCTAGCAGATTTAGTACGGAGTTGTAACGTTCTGACATAGCTGCGAATTGCAGCTTGCGACATAGAGGTACGTTGAATATTCCATCTTTCTCTAGTTTCGCACTAAATTTTGGTAGTATGGTTGGGTCTAGTAGAATCGGGTTAGTGGTGGCATGTCCAGAAAGAAGGGTGGCACGCGCAGGCGGGCTCAATTTCAGGGTCAGATCAAGTTTCATCCAGGAAACTTTACCAACTCTATGCTTTTCACAACATCCCACAATAGATGTCATAGACTTTTTTGAGTCGCGTCAGCTGGCTTGATGTGTACTTATTTAATTTACAGGCATGCGACGGGATCTGGACTCTACGATTCACGATCATTCCGAGGGTGATAGCTTCGCAACAGTCTGTGCATGCAATGGACAGCACGCCTGCAGATCGTCGATACAGCTACCCAAGGTAGCTTTCCGTTGAAACCGACGACCAAGCCAGCCCCCTCAGCTGAAAATTGAATTTGGGTAACTAGGCGATCCTATCATATCGGCAGTAGACCATGAAAGGCATGGGGCTGCGATCTGGATTTCGGCCTTGACTCTCTCCACCACTCGACGGCCACGCGATCGCATTATCAGATAGCACGATCACACGATGCCGCGGGTGGCACGCAACCCATCTTATAGTCCGACACGCGGCTCTCCCCGGGCCTTGTCGCAAAACTCGTCGTCCAGTTCGTCGATAGCGACCGAAGCCTTCCCTGCCTTTATCCCGCCCAGTGTTGCCGACCAACCTTCGACGCCCGCAACCGCACCCGCAGCCATGCCGGCAGCCGGCTCCTCGTCGACTTCAACCTCGAGCCCTTCCCCTTTCAGCGGGGAACAACAGGACAACTCCAGCCTTCGCGTCCCGGGGCCTCTCGAATTCGTGGCTCATGCCTCGGCCCCGTCCCTGAGCACGGAGCTGCGCCGACGCACCACGCGGGCCAATACGTTCAGGACACTCGAGCAGTTTGAGGAATTCGAGAGCCGACCAGGCTGGCACCCCGGCGCCGAACCCGGCATCGACCCCAAGAAGCCGGATGGCGGACAGGGCATCATTCCCTTGCTGCGCGCCCAGTGCCAGATCACCGTCGTCGACTTCTCTCAGGACGATCTCCGCATTCACGAGCAAAGTAACGCCGAGCTGATCGAGTTCATCCAGCGGCCGCAACCCTCCTGGGCCAAGTGCCGATGGATCAATGTCAACGGCCTCTCCTGGGACGTCATTCAGGCGCTGGGCAAGTATAAGGATCTGCATAGACTCGCCATCGAGGACATCATGAACACCCGGAACCGGACCAAAGTTGATTGGTGAGTGCAGAATCTTTTGGAAAAGCGAGAATTCTAGTCTATGATATGGCTTTCTCGCAGAGACCACTTGGGCTTAGATAGAGTCTTATCTGTCTAACTTTTTATTCGCCTCTCTAGGTACCCTAACCATGCATTCCTCATCCTCACATGCGTAAAACTCATATGCCTACCGGATTCCGACGACGAAAGTAGCGATGAAGAGGATTCAGATGAAACGAGTGAGAAAGGTCTGCTACATGGTGCCAGAAAGAGGTTTCGACAATGGAGATCCGGGAAGAAAGTGTGCCATAAGTCGACTGCTAGTGTGCTAGAGAGAGGAAGGAGAGCGAGCATTGCAGGCGCCCGCCCTGCGTATCAGCCTACCGGCTTCAGCGAACTTTTCAACCCGACCACATTTCGCACCCTACAGCGTTACCATGCGGCTCCTAATGCTGCACGGACCGAATATATGGAGAGGCATTCGGCTGTGGTGGCTAAGGGCCTGGCCGTCTCGGCCGAGCAGGTGGCCATGTTCATCACGTCCGACAACACCGTCATTGCCTTTTTCGAGCAGTCCGCCGACAGCATTGAAGAGCCCATCCTCGCTCGGCTCCAGAGTAAAACGACCATCTTACGCAAATCGTGCGATGCCTCGATGGTCGCCCAGGCCATCATCGACGCCATCATCGATATGGCCATTCCGGTGACGGCTTGCTATGCCGATATCGTGGGCGACCTGGAGCTCGACGTATTAACCCATCCCAATGTCAAGCACACGAAAAGTCTATATATGATCATTTCGGAAATCAACAAGCTGTTTAGCTTTGTGAATCCCATTCAGGCTCTCATCAATTCGCTGCGCGATCACAAGACCAAACTCAGCCAAGAAGCCGTGTCGAGAGAGTTACAGAACCCCATGGAGGGCGTCATCATCACGCCAGTCACCTACACCTACTTAGGCGATGTGGTAAGTATCCCTCGTATAAATATATCTACATATAATTCTCGTCTCTCAAGCTTGTACCACGGCCGCCGAGTATCCTCTGACATGACTGATTCTGTGTTTCTTAGTACGATCACTGTGTGCTCATTACAGAGAACTTGACACAGATCAAGGAGTCGGCCAATCACATGATCGATCTGATCTTCAACACCATTGCGACTTATCAAAACGAGAGCATGAAGCAACTGACGATCGCCACCATTATCTTCCTGCCTTTAACGTTCATCACGGGATATTTTGGACAGAACTTTGGCAACTTTCCCGAAGCCGACAACCACGGTACCGGTTATTTGTGAGTGAAATGAGTCTCAGCAGTCTTGCCGGTCGCAGGCTAACCAAAACAGCTGGACAATCGCTATTCCCGTCGTCTTCGGCACGATTGTTCTACTAATGCGAGACGTTATATATGAATCCATCATCACCTTCTCTCAGCGGAGACACATCCTAGACATCCGCAGGAAGAAGAGGGAGAGGCTCAAGCGAGCGAGAAAACTAGACAGGTCACGGCTTCCCAGGGGATCCTAGGAGCTGCCCTGGGAGCTCACGATGAGCAAGACCGAATTAGGTGCCTGAGGATATTCCGTATGTTTCATACGGGAGTCTGATACGGGTTTATAAAAACGAGACCATGAATCTTCCCATGCATACATACATACAAGGCCAGTCACTCAACGCAACTGCATTGGCTACTTGTCTACAATAGCTAGGATCCGAAGATATAATGGCCCTACACATAGATGGTAGATCATAGGACTACGAAGTATTATAAACTAGGTATAATTAAGTAGAAAAACTGAATACACTAGAACCTTAATTCGTCCCTTGGCTCCCTGCCTTACTTGGAAACGAAGGCATAGCCGTAAAGTCTTCCCCAATCGTTGATCCAATGTTTGTTTGTATGAGGGAGAGCCGCCTGGCGATAAATTGTAGGGTTTGCTCAAAGTAGATTTAGTGGAGGCTTCATGCAGGGCAACTTTCATCGCCAGGGTTCTAATGCAAGGGACACCAACTGCATATGTAGGCCATAAAAATAATTGATGTTAGATTACCGAGATCTACCTCTAGCATTTAGCATGTAAGCCTTTTGTTTCTCTTTCCAACGGCGACTACATAACACTATGACAAACGCCGAGCGTTTACAAAATACGAACCCGATTATGCGGGATGGCCGTGTCAAGCCAAATACAACACGATCCTGGGTACATCTTTTGGCGGGCGCGTAAGTCACGCTTTCGTCGCCAATATTAGCCACAAGAGCTGAAGAAGATATCTGTAGGAGTGCAGGTACCGCGACTGCTATCGTTACATCCCCCCTCGACGTCTTACGAACGAGGCTCCAATCCGACTTCTATCACCAACCTCATAATCGTTCTCATGGATCTGGAACAGTATTTAGCCGTCTTCTTCAATCTTCTCTCTATCATGTTCGAGACACGGCCAGTACAATGTATTCAATATACCGCACCGAACATTGGCGTGGATTCTTTCGCGGCATAGGACCCAGTCTAGCAGGTGTTGTTCCTGCCACTGCAGTCAAATTCTACGTCTATGGCTCCTGCAAACAGGCTGGGGCTGCTATATTGGGCCTCGAGGAGGATGCAGCATTGGTTCATGCACAGGCTGCTATTGCAGCCGGCATTGCAACAGCGACAGCTACGAACCCTATATGGTTGGTAAAGACCAGGATGCAACTTCAAACATCCCGAATTGGGTCGCACAGTCCAACCACTCGCCAGTACAAGAATAGTCTCGACTGTGCCCGCCAGATTCTACAGCACGAAGGCATCAGGGGCCTGTACAAAGGTCTGAGCGCGAGTTATCTCGGTACAGTCGAGACAATGTTGCACTTGGTTCTGTACGAGCAGCTTAAGGGTATATATAGCAGAGAACTGGGGAGATCTAATAATTCCTCAAGCCCTCGGTGGAAAGAACTACAGCACTGGATCAGTACCAGTGGAGCAGCCGGATCTGCCAAACTGGCGGCGGTATTAGTGACATACCCGCATGAGGTAGGTAATTATAATACACCGTCTCAATCATGATGAGCTTCACTGACAAGAGTCCAGGTGATTAGAACACGGCTGCGCCAGGCCCCTATGGAAAATGGTCAAGCCAAATACACTGGATTAATACATTGTTTTCGCTCCATTGCTCACCATGAAGGCTGGGTGGGTTTATATGGAGGCTTTATACCCCATGTGCTCCGATCCATCCCCTCGGCAGTCATTACACTGGGAGTATACGAATTCGTATTGAGGTGGGTTGGCAGATCAAGAACGATTTCGAGTACTTGAGAGACGACGCACTGAGCATGGCGAATGAAGGAATGACCTATCTCGGGAATAGTGTATTTGTATTGTCAAATGAGCAGCGGTCATAGGTAGACCATAGAGTGTAAGATAATAGGCTTTTAAAAGAGTGTCACATAGGAGACAAATCCCTTGATCAATTCAACTCAACATCCAGCACAATATCGAAGCTTTAGTATAGAAACCTCTAGGGCTGAAGGTTTTGATGTCTGAAACTACTGTCCCTTATATTACATGTGTTGGATTTGTGTATATTGTGCGTGAAGCTAAGAATAAGCCTTGCTGCGTAAAGCTAGCTCACATACCCTCCCAATCTACTTATGCGTACACTTCAAAGCCGATTTGTTCAGTGTTATGTCCTATCTAGGCTCTATATTCAGCGTAGAATGGGTTGTTCTCGCACGCTTTCTTAGCCATGTCTAAGGCATGATATGACCAGATCAGATCTTGCGATTTAGGATATAACCTAAGAGAAGCACATTGTATTAGCCAAGATAGTGCGTACCAGCCATATCCCTGATACTTTGTAACGCCGATCAAATTGAGCCTTGGGGAGTCCTTCGCTACGTACCAGCCCTTTTCATCGCTATCAAGGCTTTTCGCCAGATACTTATCACGCTCTTGCTGTTTCGCCCCAGGTTCGAGATGGAATTCATTGCCGATTGCCTGCGTCTCTCTCAATAACTGCTCTGTGCGTGGCATCCTTAGCCTCTCATACACTGCAGTAGCTTCCTTAAGCTGCTCATGAGTTTCAGCGCGCCCTACGAGAAATCCCAGAGTCGCAGCGTCCTCGAGCGCCATATTGAGACCCTGCGCCATGTATGGAAGGATGGCATGACAGCAATCGCCTGCCAGAACAACCTGACCATTGTCAGATCGCCACCTCTCCAATGTTGGAACTATCGATATCCAATCTTCATATTAGCTCCACCATTTGTACCGATATGAAAACTTTCCGAGGGTTGACATAATAACATAAAGAGCAGTGTTACGTACCATGCATTAGTCGCCATTTATTTACGACTTTCACGTAATCAAGCAGCTTATGTAACCTGGAAACATTATTGTCAGTACAACGTAGCTAAATTTTATCGAGGGATGAAGACTCGGGAATATGAGGGGAATCTGATCATACAGCGGATCCCATCCTTCGAAGCGCTTTTTCAATTCATCAACATTTCCATCTACTCTTCTCTGTTGATCCTGGAGCTCCTGCGTAGCAAGGAGCACGAGGTTGATTTGCGTACCTCCGCGGAAAGAATAAACGACTGCGTGAGCTCCTGGTCCAATCCAAACTTGAATCCTAGGTTCTCGCACCCAATTTCTCAGCTCCTCATCGTGGAATGGAATCTCCGAGACATCAACGGTGATGCGGTAGGCGACGTCGCCGGTTTCCTGGGCATCTGCCTCGTGACCGATTACTTCTGACCTCAACTCGGACCAGACCCCGTCCGCCACAACAACCAAATCACCATACCGTCTACTCGCGTCTTCCAACTCAATGCTGACTTTTCGACAGTCAACATGAATCACCTTGCTAGAGTGGAAAATCCGTACGCCGAGCTCGGTTGCCTTACGGATGAGCATTTCTTGTAGATCGACTCTGTGAATCATCCAGAGTGGATGGCCATAGCGATCGGAAACTTCGGTGTTGTAGTCTCGTCTCTGAGCTAGCACAGCTCCGTCAAACCGCCGTATCTGAAATACTTGTGGCGTTGTTGCTATGGATCTCATCGCGCTACCGAGTCCCCATGCTTCGAAGATGCGTGTCCCGTTCGGTGAGGTCTGAACCCCGGCACCGAATTCATGTGGCCCACGGTGCTCCTCAAACACAGAGACACGATGGCCAGCCAGAGACATTGAAATGGCCATAGAAAGACCGCAGAGACCAGCACCTACAACAATTACATCGAATTGCGTGGCTCCAGCATCTCTTAATGCTCCCATGTTTCGCTGGCTGTCTAGAAAGTGTAGGGTTTTCAGTAGGTTGATAATAGAAACTTGTCTTTGAGGTTTTGTTTCCTCACTGAAAGGAGGAAGCCCGGTCTGGCATGATCTAAAAAGAATTAGGAGTGGATTTGTTCAATATATACAGCAGCTCAGGATTCCAGGGAGCGGGGGATCATAACCTGCTAGTTCGTGTATAATTATTGTAAGCGGCATTCATGGCTGGGGGGGTGCAGATCAGGGGGTGTCGGGGGCGTGCGCTTTTCCTTGCTGCAAGATATGCACGTAGAATCCCTGGTCAATTAATCGTGCCAAGAAGTGTAAGCCTCATGACATAGAACATAGCTAAATGTAATGGAGCTACATTCTTGAGAACGCATTTATTGATTTATAGACTATCATAGGAGTACAGAAGACTGTAGAAGATGCATTAAATATTAAACCCTCAAAAACTATTCATGCTAGAGTAGTACCATTTTGCTACCTATAATATAATGAGAAGTTCGCCTGACAGTATAAAATGACTGTAGAATGGGCTGGGGCCGCCACAAATGGCTATTGTGCTCGTTTCACGGTGACTGAACGGCGAGGAATTTCGAATACTCGGCGTCGAGGATTGTAAGTGCGGCCCACGAGGCGGGCAAGCTCGCGAAAGCGTAAACTAGGTGCGTGTAGCGTAGGCCAGTCCTAGTGTTCCCTGGGTTTGGAGCATGGCGGATGTTTTCCGATCCATTGGGCACGTCATTGCAGCGCTCTGCTTCTCACAGAGAGGCGTCATTCTAAGTGGTTGCTAAACAAATGCATACATTCTCGGAATAATCTATTTTTGCTAGCTCGCCTATGTGTTGCTCATAGTATTGTTTGGTTTCGAATAACAAACTACAAAGTAAACCCTCTTCCGACATGTAGAAATGAAGTCTGATGAGACCGACACTATTTTTGGTCTGATGTTACTTGTCAGAGGTTCCAATTCGTTCAATCTCGACGATCCCACCGAGACTGAGCGGCTTGCGCCACACTTTGATAATGCGTAGTCCTTCAACACCCTCGACTAGTGCACGCCATTCGTTCTCAGTCCTTTCAGCGGACGAAAAGCACATCAGCATTGTCATGTCTGCCACGGTGGCCTGCACTGAAGGATCTCGCAGTGCGACAACATCTTCATGTAGTAGGATTCTGGAGTATCCGGGTTCCATCGCTTCAGATATATTCTTCAAGATTTCGGTCGCCCGTTCATTAGGCCAGTCATGGAGGATGAGGTGAAGGTAATAGATTGCGGCACCCTTGATAGGTTGTGCGGTGAAGAAATCGTGTGGGCAAACGGTAATAGAAGAGTCTACTGTCAAGTTATCCAGCACCTCTGGAAGGTCTTGGAGAATCAGACTTCCTCTAGGGATATCTGCGTGCTTCTGGCGAAACTTGTCAAGATCGTGGCCTTTACTTCCACCGACATCTACGACTAGAGGACGACCGGGTTTTGCATGGGCGATAATTTGATTCGTATCGTATACCTCTGTCCACGGTAGAATATTGCCTCGTGCGTGACAATCCATAGCGTCGGCAAACTCCTTGTTGCGGAGCGGAGAGGATGCTATAAAATCAAAGTATGTAGAGCCGTGACCGTGAACACGCTGGAAGTTGCTAGCTTGCGAGTCCGTAGGGTTTTTAAAGCCTGTTTCCTTCAGAAACGAAGGCAGAGAAATAGCAAGAGGCGCATTCACTTCGTGATAAAATGTTCCATAAATTGATGTCGTTGCAGTGTCTGTTCCTAGCGCCAGCGACCATGGAGTGGAAGCATAGGTGTCCTCTCCGGACTCCGTGATGAGATGCTGGGCAGCAAGGTGTCTAAGAAGGCGACCTGCGAGCCACGAGACACGAGAATTATTAGCATTGAAAACATCTATGCCGATTTAAAACCAGATGGTTCTTTACCCAAAAGGACAGGGTCAGCCCCGGTCAGCTTGGCGAATTCTCCAGCTGACGTGGGCTTGGCTCCATGTTCAGCCCATTTCGTGAAGAGACCGGTGTCGATCAAGGTCTTGATGGCAGCAGTGGTAGTGAGCTCTATCCAACCGTGAGCGCATGCAATATCCCAAGGAGACTGAACTCTTCGGAGCGCAGAGAGAAGGGCGTCACTAAGACGAAGACGCTCTGGCTCCGAGCTAGACAGCTCGGGCCCAATTTTGGCCAGAATCGCGAGAGCCTGGTCCAGTGAAGACATATTGGCAACAACCTTACGTAGCTAATATCAAAGAGTAGACCAAAGACTGACAGGGGAGAGGAAGTAAGTGTGCTGATGATAGGGTCACCAAAAAAAAAAACCAACCTTGAACACAAAGGAGTTGGGGTGCTAGGCGCCATTTAAAATGCCTGAGTAGGCCCCTCTGTTGTAATAGGATGGATGTATGCCCCTAAAATGGGTGTATGCTATAAGTACGCCCGAGGTAAGAGCATAAAGGAATAGGCATCACGCTGTTAGGGTCATTGCACAGTGTATCATATGTCGCATATTATGAGCCAGCAGGCATGCCATGCAACCCTCTAGCGAAAATGTTACTGGTCTACGCTGTCCCTCAGAAACGGAATATTGGACCCCACTTATCACACAGTTCAAAACACAGTGTTGCTGTTGCCGCTTAGTATCATAAGATTTAGGAACAGACTGTCGTTCGATGCTACGGTCATTTTTTTCCGGCGAAAAGAACGGTCTGTTACACAACATCTTGATATTTGACAGTACACATGTAGGAATGCATGACAGAAGAGCGCATTTTATCGTGTTATTCAGGGTGCTTGGTTGACTTGGCCTTCAGAGTGAACAAAAATCAAACATAATCAGTAGCTTGGACCTGCTTCAATACAAGCAGTATTGTATTTAGGTCATGATTCCTTATATATGCCTTAACGACTTGAAGAAACTATGCCGTAGTAATTTGCACCTTGTAAAATCACCTCTACTAGCCCAGCCCAGCTATCCATGTAACATAGTCGCATAATCCAATAGACCTTAGCTTTAGGGCCTCGGACTATTTGATCGTCCTCGGCGACTCATAGAGCTCGGGGCACAGGTATGTCTGGATGCTCAGCCCCTTATGAAGAGGACTTTTCCTAGCAAGTCCAATAAAAGTAAAGATTCCCGGCTTCTCTGACATCTCTCGGTGCAGGCTGGAGAGAGACTTAGTTAGTGTCAACAAATCCTTCAAATGTAGGGATAATTATACATACATAGCATTGCTGACGTGCTCTTCCATTGATATCCCGCCGTCGTTCCATCCGTACTTTATAAGCCATTGGTCCAGCTTTTGAGCAACGAGTGCATCGTTAGTAGCGATGTTGGAAGTACAAAACGCTATTTTCGGTGCGGGAAAAGGATACCGATTGTCGAGCGAGAAATATACAGTTGTTAACTTATACCGATTCCTCGTGTCCACTTCTACCCCTATACTGCGCGTGTGCGCGCAATCAGGTTGGCTATTTGACCTAGAGTCCGCCAGGAGCTTGACAAAATCTCGATACTGATTCTGGGTAGTATCTAAGCCAGGGATTCGGCCACCTAGGGTGAAGTAGTCCCAGATAGAGTCAAAGCTGCTCTCGGGGCAGCGGAAGTAAACCTTCAGTCGAGCTTTGTCAGGCGAAAGGAAGTCCGTAGCTAGAAATCGCGCTCCATTCTCCCAGTCCTTCGGCTTCGACGCGAGGTACTCTTCAAGCATTCTCAGGGAAGAAATGATATTAGGCCGAGAAGATATACTAGGAAGTTGGTGAATAGCAGCACAGATAACCTCAAATCGAGTTTTCCTTTGGGCGGCGGCCGCAATACAAGGAAGAAAGTAGACCTTCCCCATAATCGGCAACATGCTGGAGCCTTCTCCTTCCGGCATAGTGCGAAGAATGTCGAATCCGATCAGTAGAGGACTCAAGTGGCCAGCCTTGGCGATTAGCTCTTTCTGGTCTTCAGCCGGAATATATGAACAATCCAGAAATGCTTTGAGAGCTCTGTACCAAGTATCATTGAACCCCGGAGCACGAGACGCGAAAGAGCTAATGACGGCCTCTGTACATGCAGGAGATAACGGATTGTTCCAGTTTACGGGCCTCAGCTGGCTAAAGTCAGCTACAAATCGTACATCGAGGGCTTTTGTTGAACCCTTAATCTCGAAGCTATATTCGTGCGTCGAGCCATCCCACGTCCAACTTTTGGCATGCATTGCGTCGCTTTCATTGATTGGGTTACCAAGGAGTGGACAGAGGACATTCTTATAATATTCTAGGAATGTGTGCTGGGTATTCTCCGGATAGTTGGCGGTGTGTAACATGTTGGCGAGATCGCGACCAGTGGTTTTCCACCAGTACTGAGAGCTGGTACTACTCACTGGTAGATTGCTCGCGGTTAAATCAGCCATAATGAGCAAACATAGATTTCTCGTAACAATGAAAACTGTGAATTGAGGACGATTACTCGACATGTCCTATCATGAGCACTATAAGGGTGTTACTCATATGAATGAATCCCCTCTAGGTATACATTATTCACATAGTCCCGTAAATTACGTAGATACAATCACGAACATATCAAGCCAGGGTCTTTCTGAACGTACGCTCCTTAGCGCCACGGGATACCTGACTAAGATAGTAGCTGGTCGAGCTCGGATGTAGCTCAAGTAAATTTCATGTAATCCTTATGGCCTGTACAGGTTGAATCGCCATTCTAAGCGGATGGATCTTGCCACCCAACAGTTTGATGAAACGTCGGCGTTTGAGTCCTATCGTACCCTATGTAGGTCTTTCGTATGGTCAGAAAGTTGGTCACTGTTGGTGTTGCATTGAAACCTGCACAGGACCGTCGATGGTCCACTGACCAATAGTACTTCATACAGGACACAGTACGAGGTGAGATGGAGGGTGCACAGCGAGTAATTGATTGGTTTGCGTTCCATCAGGAAAAGAGTGGCTTTATCCAAATAGTATGGGCATCTCCACTTTTATTCGTGCAGGTAAGCAGGCTACCCTAGGTAGTATGAATTTCCGATGTTGCAATCAAGGCTCGTGAAGACCAACTGCATAGCAGTCCATGTAGCCTCCCCGGGGGCCTTTATCGAGATCATGCTGGCGCTACCCTTTTTATGCTCAAATACTATTTATAGGCAACTTTTAGATACAAGCTGAAACATATCAATGGCAGAGCTAGCTAAGACGTAGGCGTGTACTCTGCCTTGTGATAGTATTCTGGGATCTGTTCGAGGGAGTTTTGCTCGGATCGAGCCCGAAGAATGTATCTTTCTGTTGACTAGTATTAATACTAAATGGTGGGAATGAGCTACCCACCCCCGAGTTGTACCAACTCTATTATAACGCATTTCACCACGCCCCTCATTGGTTTTCAGGACAGATATTACAAGCGGCTATTAGTCTATGTTCACAACTTACTCGAAGGCAATACTTTCTCACCAAACTCCAAGCTTATCACTGTCGCCATGGTAGGAGAAGGCGTATCCACCGTGATTACAATGTGGGTGCTGACCAGCATTACATTCGCTTTTGTTCTTCTCCGTCTTTACACCCGAATCCGTGTGACTCGCTCATATGGCGCCGACGACAATGTCTATATACTTTCTTTTGTTAGTGACGATCCGGATAATGCGAAAGACAAGATATAAAAGGACTTTGCTCACATGCGTGACAGGCGCTATTTCTCCTTTCTACTATTTTTACTACTATATCAGCCCACTATGGGTTTGGCCAGAATATAGCAGACATTCACGACCCAGACGATCTTGTCAGAGCCATTGTCTGGGAGTTGATTGGTCAGACAGCCTCAGTGCTAGGGACAGCTTTCGCAAAATGGTCACTAGGCATATTTCTTCTGCGGCTCGTAACCAAGCTGTGGCTCAAAATAGTCATCTGGACAGCAATGCTCATCTTGTTGGGCGCCTCGATCGCGGTTTCCTTTGTCGGTTGGTTACAGTATGTTGCTTCTCTCACTCTTCCATGCATGCCAATCAGAGTGAATTATCGGGCAAGGAGCAGGATTACTAGGGTGAATTACTGATATACAATAGGTGTACGCCTTTTGACTATCTCTGGGACCGGCGTATACATGGTATATGTTATATCAATGCTGTCCCCGCTTCAACGGTTTTGAACAGTTAGTAATGATTTATCGTTCTGTAAGTAGTCTGAGCTATAATTATACTGGCTAATGAAGGCTCTAGGCTTGACCGTGGTTGTTGACTTTTTGTTCGCTGCTCTTCCATGACTTTTCATATGGGACCTTCAACTGAATAAACAGGAAAAAGTTGTTGTTCTCATTACTATGAGCCTAGGGGTCGTGTAAGTCTCTGACTTGCAACTTTTCCACAGTAAACTCTCATTTGCTCATCACATGCTATTCTAGGGCTGCGGCCTGTGGAATCAAGCGCGCGTTAGAAAATGGTGGATTGTCAAATCCCAACTATTTAAGTACAACATCCATTTTCTACCCGATCACTAGAAGTTATCTTCTCACGCCATGATGCAGAAGCTACCGTGCCCTTGATATTGTGGAGCACAATCGAGGTTGCTGTGACTTTGATCTGCATAAGCACCGCGGTTTGTCGGCCTTTGTATAAAGACTGGCTCAGGCGGATTGTCACTTCTGCGTCTTATCGATTCTCTGGCAGTCGAGGAAAGCAGCCAAGTACGGTGAAAGAAACAGGTCAAAGCGCGTCTGAACCAGTATCATCACAGATATATGATGGTCACGAGACACCAAAAGGAAGCTATCTCTACGACATCGAATCATCTATGCCGCAAAATACAGACACAACTGGATGCGGTGGTAGAAGATTCGATAATTCACATATGTACGGACATAACGATGAGCAAGTATTACTGCACAACTTATCTCACAATGTCAGGTTGGCGAATGGATGTATACAAGTCCAGCGCTTCCCACGAGTAAAACAAGTCAAACAATAACGATTATTTAATTTTGCCTTGTTTAACATTTAAATAAAAATCTGTTTTAATTAATTTAATAAGATTTATTATTTAATTTAATTTAAATATTTAATTAAATAATTATATATATTATTAAAACTTTAAATAAATTTTATTAATTTATTTAATTTATTTAATTTATTTAATTTATTTAATTTATTTAATTTATTTAATTTATTTAATTTATTTAATTTATTTAATTTATTTAATTTATTTAATTTATTTAATTTATTTAATTTATTTAATTTATTTAATTTATTTAATTTATTTAATTTATTTAATTTATTTAATTTATTTAATTTATTTAATTTATTTAATTTATTTAATTTATTTAATTTATTTAATTTATTTAATTTATTTAATTTATTTAATTTATTTAATTTATTTAATTTATTTAATTTATTTAATTTATTTAATTTATTTAATTTATTTAATTTATTTAATTTATTTAATTTATTTAATTTATTTAATTTATTTAATTTATT